>JAVKLF010000042.1:7080601-7102677 GCA_034783495.1 Millerichthys robustus
TTTAGTTTTCTTTTAGTGACATAAACAGCATTCTGCAGCCAATAAACGGAATTGGAGCTCTTTTAAGTAATGAAGCAGGCCTCTAACTTACTGGCTAAATAAAAAATAAAAGTATAAAGATTTCTAAACGTTATGCAGCGAACATATTATACTGTAAGTTTGTTCTTGCAGTATAATAAACAAACAACAGTTCTAGTGGGTATCTGGTGTAAAGATTATGTATGTTTGAATTAAGAGAATTCCCAAATTTACAATATAAGATAGTTTTCTTTAACTGACTAAAAATCTTGAATAGATACTAAAAGCGTGTTTAGACCAGATCCACTCTAATAAGGAACTTCATTACATTATAAAATGAACACACTAACTTTTATAAAGTGCTGTTTTAAAAAAAAAATCAAATTTATGTGTAAAATTTGTTAGCTCAACAGCAAGACTCCATGTTGTGGTTAAATCAGGCCTGCAGTGGTGATTAACCAGACTGTGTGAGGTTCTGCTGCCCTCATGCCTGCCTGACAGGAAAAAAAAAATAGAACAAGGGAAGAAAAAAAAAAACTATGAAAAAAAACTGAGGCGAAAAAAAAAAGCCAACAGACCATCCTCACAACAGACTTCCGGCTGCGGAGACGGTTGGAGAAGAAGCAGCTGAGTCGTACATTAAATTGCGGGCGACAGCGTGGAGAAGTGTCGTGTTTACCGGCACCGACGGTTCCGTCCTCTTCTCCGGAACTCCAAACGGCCAGAACGGTCTGGATCCGGGGTCCAACTCTATAAAAATTCCTTTAAATCAGTGAAGTTCGCCCCCCTTCTATCGCTTACTCTTTTTTTTATTTTTTTCCCCTCGCTTAGCCAGTAGCCTTGTCTGAGCTCCACTTCCTCCCGATAAGGTCGTCAGACAAAGGGAGTGTTCTGTGACGTCACTTCCGGTATCAGATGAAACCACCAAATCTTCAGTAATAGTTATGTTGTGACTTTTCTTTGTTATGAACCAAATACAACCATTTTATTTTCAAATCCGCGTTTAAATATTGTAATAAATAAATAAATAAAATACAAATTATACGACACCTTCACATATCCTGTTTTGTTTTTTTCAAAAAGTTTGAAAATTGTCTTTAGCTTACAGGCTGAGGCATCAAAGACAAATACAATTATATGAATAGTTAGCGTAAAGTTAAAAGAATGCAAAAACAGTGGCTAAAATGATCAGAAATCCAGCTTGAAAACAGAAGCTAACAGCAGAACAAAATCTAAAATCTGCAGGATACTAAAACCTAAACACAACTGAATTGCTAATTCAGTTGTGTTTAAGTTTAAGTGTTTTGTTATTTTCATGTTTGGTATTTTAGTTACTGCTAAAAGCAAAATAACAAAACATGTTAAATCATTAATGAAACATGCTAAGATTAGAGAAGCAGTGTCTAAAAGCATAACACAAGCTTAAATCTATAAGCAGCCTAACACTGAAACCTAAAAACAACTAAACACTAGCAAAAAGCAGTAAAAATAACAAAACATGCTAAAACTAGTGTCAATAAAACATGCTAAAAACAACAGTATATAGTCAGCATAGCTGTAGCTACGATGATTAATACTATGTAAAATGTGCATAACGAAAGCTTAAAGTAGCAAAATTTAGCTAAAAATGCAATGAGCTGAATAGAAGCTAACAGAAGCAGAACTGTAGCTAAAAGCTAGCAGAGGTAGAACAATACCCAAAAGCTAAAAGAAGCAGACAGTAGCTATAATTAGCATTTGTTGAGAAAAATAGAGCAAGTAGCTTGAAGCAGATTTAAAAATACATTTTGTTTGAAAAAAAATTAATTAAAAAGATATATTAATGCATTTGAATGAACATCTTTATTTGATTATTTATTTGTTAGGGCACCAACAAACAATGTTTTGATTTAAAATTAAATTTCCAGTTTGTAAGTTATTTTATGAAGTTAAAATTGTTCAAGAATGTCAAAAACTCTTTACTTTGTTTTCTTCCACTGCAGTACCTGAGGAATCCACGGGGTGTCGCTGTAAGAACAGCAAACACTCGTTTCATTTCGTCAACATCCGGCGACACGTCTTCAAAGCACCTCTAATCCGTCCCCTGCATCTCCACTAATTTAAGCGTTAGAGAGTCGATGTTAAACAGAGATGTTTTCCATGTGAGGCTTTTACGAAAATTTGGGGCTGTTTTTTAATTTTATTTTTTATTTTGACCTGCGGGGGGTTTTAGAAAGCGGGACAGCTTCAAATGGGGGAGGTGAGGAAGCTGCAGAAGAAACTGAGACAGATTGAAAATCTGGAAATAAAAATCAGTCTCACCCCAGAGGAGAAATTTAAGGTACAGAAACACTTCACCTGCCTTTTCATATTCCTGTGACCTCCGTTTGTGACTTTGGCAAATCTCCAAATAAATTAAAGCAACAAAACCAACCAAATGAAAACGGCACAGATCTACTTTACACATGCCTTTCAATTTTATATTATACAGCTGATTTGTCACTTTGTAAAGATGACTTAAAAACTGCTGCACAAGAAATGCAAATGAATTCTTGTTCTATTTGAAATAAGTGTGTTGGCTTCATAAAGGCAGTGATTAACATGAATTAATAATGGAGCAATGAATAATTTGACAGCTTCTTCTTTGAGATCTGAGCAGATCAGTTTATCTACACTGAACTGAGCGCATCAAGACAAAAATAATTAGCATTAGGTTTAAAAAAAGCCTCTTTTCTTTTCCTCGTTAAAGGTCACAGGCTGGATGTTGAAGAAAAAGGATGGCTGTGCCCTACAACACTGATTTGTCTCAGCTGAACTCGGGCGCAACATTATGTGGGGAAGAAGATGATAAATACATGTGTGGTGGAAGTCACTGATACGATTCACAGAGAGAATTTTTAGGTCACATCGAGTTTTCTCAAATATTCTGTCAGCCGACACACACAGCCAACCAAAACAGCAATAATATGTAAATAACTTCCTTCAAAGTGAATTATTGGATGATTTACTCCCATTGAGAGAAGATAATAGTGATTTTTTATGTTCTACAAATATACAGTTTTACTACCTTAAAACAAAGGAAATTTGTCAAATAATCTCAATAAATGTAATAGTATTTGTTTCAGTACAAAGTTCATTCTTTTATTGATAACAGGTAAATATTCAGTTTAAACTTCTCTTTCAGTTTTAGCAAAAATATTTTAGTAAAAAATGAGCAGTATTAAAATTATGACTAATTAAACCCATAATTCGATTAAACAGTCAGTCAGATTTGTATGTTTGTTGTTGTACATGTGTCATATCTTCTTAAAAACTAAACTCTGTAGTCTACAATCACACACAGAAGAAAACCACTGTATCAGTACCATCAAAAACACAAAAGATGTATAATTGTTTTCAGATGCAGAGCTGCCCATGGCTCGTAAACTGTGTGACAAACTGTGTAAAGTTGATGAAGTGCTCCTCTAACAGAGAAAACAAACACTTGAGCTACACTTGACACCCAACTTAGTCAGTCATGCATATTTCAAAGCTCTCAATCAGACAGAAGTAGGGTCTACGCTGTGAGCTGCAGCCTAATAAGTCGAGACGGGCCGAGTGATCTGCTTGTGCATGTAAACAAGATAAAAACAACTTGTGGATTTAGCAGCTTGCATTACATCCAATCTCTCGACTTCTTCCCTGTCAGATCTCCAGGAAGGCGGAGCTGCGCACCAGATTGGCTGAGCTTCAGCTGCAGCTTTCTGGCCCGCAGCAAACTCTTGGGATTGTGGGAGACGGAAATAAGGAGAAGATGAAAAGACAAGTGTAAGAACGTGAGGGAGAGGTGGAGGGGCCATATGGATAGAAGCATCGTTTTTTAAAAGCAACAACATTCACTTTGAAGCCTTTGATATTTTTGTATGTCTGTCCAAAAACATGAGGTCAAATACTCTGGCGCCTTTAGAAAAGAGAACTTCCTCCTACTGTTTGTGTCACATAAACATCCATCAGCAATGTTGTCCTCTCTGTGTCCTTAACACTGAATAATACATCTTAATTCTGTCCAACACACAATCTACTGCTTGTTCTGTTTTTTATAGAACTTGAAGATCTTCCACAGGTGTTGTTTTGCTGCTGTTGTGCATTTTACATCTCGATTATTCATTCATCTCCTGCTTTCTGCGCTGGCACAGGGAGCATGCCGTCGAGGCCCTTCCATCACAAACGCCTCCAGCCTCCAAGATCCTTAAGGGGGAATCGGAGTCCAGAGCTCAAGCATTGCCAGTGCAGGCTGCTGCCAGGCAGAGGGCGGCAGGAGGGGACGCAGCAGAACCGGGCAGACAGCAGGATGGGACGGAGCCGGCCAAGGTGTCACATCAGAGTGGAGATGTGTTCGGAGGCTGTCCAGACTTTGACACAGAGCAGCTACTGCGACAGGAAGGTGGGCTAATCAGAAATAAAGTTACTGAAAAAGTCATCGCCCCACTTTTTTCAGGCTGTTAAAAGTGCAAAACTGTGCCCTAATTTTCGATTATCATCTAAAACCGGATTACATATGTATGCCCCAAGGAGTCCTAACAAGCTCGCGTGGCTGCCAGGATTAAAACCAACAGGCTGCGCTCGCTTCCCTGAAGGCAGGGCCCACGTTTTGCATCCATGGAGCTCATTTAGCCCCACGTTTTGCGGCGACACACTAATCCATTTGGAAGAATTGTGCACTGTAGCCGGGATGCCGATGAGTCAACAATGCTAATTGCACAAATCATTTTCTTTACAGAAGCTGACTTTACATCCCTCAAAGCGTCTTGGGAGAAGGCGAGGTTTCGCTTGAGGCTGTTGGAGGGCCACAACGACATCGTCACCAGTGTTGTTGCTGTTGACAACCTGGTTGTTTCTGGAAGGTAAAGCAGCACATAATTTGCATAATGGATGTACACCATGAACATTCCACCTAATTTATCGCTTAATAAGCGTTTGCTCTTTCTACGCCATCTGATGTGTGTTTGTCCTTGTCTCTCTGCTTTAAATCCCGTCTGTTTTGTGTTAAACTATACGGACTTTGCTTTGTCTCCGTGCTCCTCTGCGTCGCCTTTTCGCTGCTCCTCCCATCTGAAGCCGAGATACAACAGTGAAGGTGTGGCATGTTCCCACGGCAACGGAGCAGAAGAACCTGGGGGGTCACACCGGCGGCGTCACCTGTCTGTCTGCGCCTCCCCCCGAGTACTGCAAGAGACTGGGTGAGTGCGCGCCGATGCACTTGTGGGTCGGCTGCAGCTGAGTAATGTCTGTGTCCCGCGGCCTGGTAATTATAGGAGCAGATCATCAGATCAACTCCCATGAGAAATAACCTCAATAGACACTTTAGAGAGTTCACTGTCTGTCTGAGGCAAGCAGCCCTCCGTCATTTGACTCTCCGGCTTTCCTCATCAACCGCCTTCCCACCTGCTTCCCCAACTTAACTAATCAAACGTGGAAGTGCGGCGGAATAACAGCAGCAGTCACTCGTCGTTAACGTCTCCTCATGTTCACAATCCTGTATTCTGTCTTTGCGTGTTTTTATTATTTTATGCATCGTGACTTATTTTTTTCCTCCTATGTTTGTCTGGGTTTTGCCCCCTCTGACCAGCCCGGTCCCTGTCTCTGTCTGATAAAGAGCGGTTCGTTTTGAGCGGCTCTGCCGACTGCTACGTGAAGATCTGGGCCCTGAGCGTTGGTATGATTCCCACGCAATGATAATACAACCTGAAGAAATACCTATGTCCTGCATCTTTTCAATTTGCTTCCTGCTTCCTTCCTTCAGGGCAGTGTGTTAAGTCCATCTACTCGTTCAACTCTGTGGCTGCCCTCTGCTTTCTGCCGGAGGCGGACGGCTACATCATCACAGGATCAGGTGTGTTTCTTTGAGCAAACCTTAAAGTTAGTCAGATTTGTGTCTTGTTTGTGTTTTTTGACGTTTATGGGTAGTGTGCCATCTTGGTTTGTGTTTCTGACTTGACTGATATCCAGAGGTGGGCACAGAAAAACAAAACATTAGCTTCACTAACCGCTAATTCGCTAAACAAGAATCTTAGCTCCACAAACACTAAACCGCAAAACAGATAAATAAATTAATGGAAGCTAACACTAGCCACTGAGATGAGTTTAATTCAATTGGTTTAATTTGAAGGTAGGTGGGATCAATTGTGGCAAATCATTCAATCCAAACCAGAGTTACTCTTTCTAACTTGTGATCTGAGTTTAAACCTTTAAAAATAAAAACATTACTCTGATCAAGTGTATTTTTATAAATACCGTTTGAAGTTAGTCAAACAACAAATAGCAGATACTTTCTCTACCATATTTTATATGTGGTCAATTTTTGCATGCATTGTTTAAATATTAACAGCAAACAGGCTTAACTTGGCGGGAACTGGACTTTAGATTTTGTTTAAATATTGGCAAAACATTATTTTATGCTTTTAGTTTGAAGTTTAGCTGATAAAGATGCTCCATGCTAGACACACATTCAGTGCTACTTGTAAAAGAGGCCAAACGAGAGGCTAGTTTTCCTTTAATCCAGGATAAATGGCATAAGAATAGAAGATTTGCCCTTGTAAGTTTTTCAGTGAACTTAAAATAAGCGGAACCTAATTTAGCAGAAGCTAATCAGCCTGCTAACAATTTCCAAAGTTAGTAAAAAAACGTTATCTGCTAAATGAGAAGCTAGTTCCACTATTAGCAGATTAGCTGTGCCGACCACTGCTACTATCTTTGCTAAGTGAATCATCTGCCAGTGAATTAGCGTAGCATGTTGCTATCGAGCTGAAGGCTCAGGTGTGTCAGCCGTGACCAACGATGATGAGTGCCAGTCGGCTGTCGCCCCACGTTAACCTCGCACTCTGTCGCCCTGCAGACGGAGGGAAAGTTCAGGCCTGGAGCTGGCTCACTTTCCAGAACTGCCAGTCAGTCAATGCTCATCAGGAAGCAGTCACCTGCATCCAGGTGCGTGGGTCATCCCCCCTTCTGACCACAACACACTCTCCACACTGATGGTGCAAAAAGCTGTTTTAATTTTCTGCCTATTTGTAAAAGCTGACACAAAAAATGTGCTTCAGAAGCTGCCCTTAATATATTTATAACTCTTGATTAGCAATTTGTGAAAAAGTCCCCTCTCCCAAAACTCAGAGGAACATTTCTACACTTTCATCCTCGCTCACGCTTTTCTTTAGTTATTGGTTTCCAAAAAGGATCGAGATATTTTTTGCTGAGATGTAAGCTGTGGAGCTCATCCAATTCTAGAGCACACTGTTTGTTTTTTATTAGCAAAAAAAAAGCTTTTATGAATGCTGAAACCCATGACTACATATGCACTTTTAAAAAAAAATTTGCAATCATCATAATGTGCCTAAAGCATTAAAGCGTCGCGCATTATTTTCCATCCTCTTTGTTGTGTATCAGGCAAAGCACACAACCCATTTACAGAAAAAATATTCACACCACTTTTTATTTCTGTTTACACAAACTTACGTGCAGTTTCGAGCCTTACACGCGTGCAAACACAAATACGCAAACATAGTGGGACCTAAAATCACCATGACAACCATGTCTCCCCCATGCACTCCTCAGTCTCAGGGTCCGCTGGTGTTCAGCGGCTCAGCTGATGGAGGGGTGTCTGTGTGGGAGAACCGGTGTTCGGATCAAGACCCGCTGAAGCTGCTGCACCACTGGAGTGGCCAGGTGACGGGCTCCGGTGGGGGGCGCCTGACCCTCAGCCCACGGGGGGACAGAGTGTTCCTGGCTTACGGTCGAGCTTGGCTCAAGATCCTTCAGTGGAGGACGGGTGAGCTCTGGACAGGGCCGGGCGCAGATGTTTGTGAAATCTGCATAATTCCTTCACCAAACATCTGTTCAATTATCACAGGTGTAATATCCAAGTTGACCAATCACAGCAGCGTCACCGGGGTAACAGACTGTGTTCACCAGACGGGAGGCCTCCTAATTGGCTCCAGCTACGACCTGGCAAACGGAGAGAGCACACTTAATTGTGAGTAAACCGTGTGCAACCAGGAGTCACTCTCTTCACTCCAGGCGTAAAAAAACCCCATCATGACTCCAGTCCAAATGGAAACCTCTCTGCGTTCCTCTGCTGACCTCTAATCCTTTTAATCGCTCTCTCCTCTCTGCAGTGTTCTCTCTGCCTCGGTGTCGGTACTTGGCCTCTCTGACCTGGCTGAACGCTCCCAGAATCCTCTGTTTTGCGGCATGGACCACCGGGAGCGGAGACCACCGCTGGGTCACCGGAGGTCGAGACCTCATCGTCTGGGAGCAGCTCCCAGGCTCTGGGAAGCAAAGGTGGATAATAATACTCATCAGCGCCGCTGATTTGAAATAGTCTCATTCATTGATTCCACTCGGGTCAGTCGACTCTGTGTGTTGAATTGATTAACCGTTACAGAGGCGACGTCACCGTGAGGAGCGACGGTGGAATGGACACGTGCCTCCTGGAGTCAGAGGGGGACACTGAAGATGACGAGGAGACAGACGGTACAGTCAAACCTACTCTCAGCGTCACTCGTTGTCACGCGTTTCCGTTTACTGATGCACAAGGTTTTAACGAGTAATTGCAGAAATTAACGCCTTTGTAACAAATCCCTGCGGAAATCTCTCTCTCTCGTGTGTGACTTAGACGATGAGGATAATCCAGACGGAGGAGGTGACACGGGCGTGGAGGACGGGGGGTCCGGCTCGTGGTTGCGGTGTGTTCTTCAGTGAGCGGCGGTCTCTCCTGCTCCACGGCCTGCAGCCATGAGCAGGAGGCAAAGAAGCGGCGGCGAAGGAGTGACAGACTGAGTCTGGGAGGTGTGGGGTGTGTGTGTGTGTGTGTGTGTGTGTGTGTGTGTTGGGGGGGGGGGGGCATATGGACAGACACAGACTGTTGATGTGACTTTATCTGGAAGGCAGATTGTTTTCTTTGTAAATATTTCCACATTCAATAAAGCAGACAAACTGTGACTTCAAATTTGCATCTTGTCTTTTTTTTCTTCTTCTTCTCTCCGTGACCCTTTTTCTTCTTCACACCAGTTCGTCCCCTCATTCTGCCGGAGTAACCCGATTTAATGAACGAGAATTAAATTTTCTTCCTCCCTTTTCTCCTCCCCTCCACCGTCTCTTTGTCTCTGGAGTGTCCTTACTCGTCTTCGTAAACATCACAGAGAGTTTTTATTTCTCTCTCCCTCTCTGTTAACCTCTCACCTCTGAAATCATCTCATTAACGTCGTTCTCTGTATCATTTTCTATTCGCCTCGTCAAATTCATTTTTCTTCTTCTGTGTCTGTTTAATTGAACCCATTTAAGAAAAAAAACTGATAATTAGCATTTAAATCTCTTTCCTACAGTCTGTTGCCCCCCTCTACGTCGTTCTCTCTCGCCACTCTTACTCCGGCAGACTCTACATGTCTCAGTCGCTACGGCAACCGATGCTTTTTCTCTCCCCTCCTCTCCTCTCTCACTTGCTTTCTGTATCTCCCCTCGTTTCTCTCCCGACTCCCTCTCTCATTCCCTCTCTCCGCTGCCAGAGGTAAGCATGATAACTGAAACGTTTCGGGGTGCTTGTGTCCGACTCCTGGTGTGCACGTTGGACTCTGAGCGACATTTCCGTGGCGTTTTGGGGCAGCAGTTGTTGACGAGAGGAAGTTATCGTTTCTCTGCTCAAAGTGCCACGCTGAGTGCTGGCTTTCATGCATGATGCTCGTAAGGATGATTAATGCGCTGCTCTCAGGTGTGCGTGCTCTGTGAACGTGTGAAGTGAGTCCAGACTTTTTTGGGAGGTTTTTCTTTGTTTCCTTTTTGCACGCAAATGTTCATTCTCTACAAACGATCGTTAAATTTAGCTTCCCGGTGGAGCCTTTGTAAAATTCCTTTTTTAATCTTTAAAAGAAAAAAGAGGGAGAGAGAAACTTTGCTTTTAGCCATAATTCCTCCTGGTTTCTATGTTTACAACTGTGGTAAAATAGATGAAGGAACCTCCCCTTTTTTCTCCTTCTATCTCTTTTTTTTTTACAGAGATGATCGGAGAAGAGGGGTCTCAGTGAACAGAGTGAAGCGATGGAGAGATGGTAAGATGGATAGTTTCTGAGTACGGGATGCAGATGCATGAAATGTCATTCTGATTGATGGCTGGCATGGGAATCAATGTCTGAGCTGCTGAGGTTGTGCAGGGCGCCTCTGGGCAAGAGCTTTTCTCTGATAACTCCTCTGTCACTTCAACACTTCTCATTGTTTTTTTTTTGTTTTTTTTAAAGCTCCATCTCTCCTGTCGCACGACTCACTGCCCTCATCTTCCTCCTCCTGGTTGCTCTGGTTTCGCAGCCCTCCATCTGTAACCGTGACGATGGCGAGGGCGAAGAGCAGGTGGACACCCTGTCGGTCCAGCTGTCCGTCACGTCCCAGGTCACACCTACCCCTCTGTGGGCGGTGGTGTGGGGTCCCACACAGCCGCTGGAGGACGAGACCTACCACCACTTTCTCTCCAGCCAGGAAACCGACCGCCTGCACATCCACGGGAGCCAGCAGGAGGTCGGCGCCGCGGCCACCTCCGAGGACTGGCTATACCTGGATTCGAGCGCGCCACCCCAGGAGAAGGCACCGCTGGAGTCCAGAAACCAAGAGGGAGCGGAGGCAGGAGGGACGGAGGCGGAGGAGACGGAGGAAGGTGGGCATCAGGAGATCCGCATGAAGGATTTCTAAATAAAGGTGGCCTTGCGTGAGCACACACACTCGCCAGGGGTCCTCCAGGGAATTAGCTGTCACCGGGGTGAAGGCTGACACCATCTTGTGTGCAGCCGGCTGTGTCAGCGGCGGGGGAATGCCTAATAAAGTTTTCATCACTCTCCGGGAGAATTTGGCTGATGTCAAAACTATGAAAAAAATATATAAATGATCCGTCGGTGGATTGGTGTTGTAGTTGCAGGCCAAAATCCTGCACATCTAATTTCATGTCTCAGCTGGCTTCATTGATTTTTTTTTCTCCACTTCTGAATACAATGACAGAGTTGAGTAATCAAAAGTGTTTGTGTGTGTGTGTGTTACAGTCGACCCTCAGTTCTACGTCACCGTGACAATCTCCTCTCTGCTCATCCTGACAGCTGTCGTCATCACAGCCAAACTCTGGTAGGATCCTGAACTCAAAACTGATCCAGATGAAAACATGAATAGAAAGTCAGGTTTTTCCAGAGTAACGATGACTGATTAGCCGGGTCTACCTGTGAGACCTGGACACCTGTCCCGCAGCAGGTTGGTGTTACCCCGCTGCTCGAGATAAAAACACCTCAGGGGGCCTTTCTGTGGCAAAATCAGGTCAGCATGAACATTCATTTGTGACAGTGCCCCTTTCTTGAATACTGAAAGAAAAAAAAACGTGGGAGGATAAATGAGGCACATGATATGAAATTTATTTTATAGACCTTTCTGATAATAATGGCAATTTCCATTAAAGCAGGGATGTATTGAGGTCACTTACACAGTCAGTTCCCAGTGTGGAGATAAGGACTCTGCTGAGGAGATAGAAAATAAATTTTAGGAGTTATGAAATGAATAAAACATAACTGTGCTATTTAAATACGATAACATTTCCCAAGCTTTTAGCTTGTTAATTATAGTCATAATTGCACATCATTAATATAAAAAAGACTCAAATGGACTCATTATTCCTGGATTCCTCCAAGTGAACAGTTCAGTTTTCAGTAGCATTTGGATTAAAAAAATCAGGTGAAACATCTTACATGTGGACCAGGCTCACAGTGACCCTAACGACGGGAGGGAGAGCGATTTGCATGTGAGTTCAGTTTAAAGCCAAGGTCTTTAACGATGGAGTCACAATCCCTAGTGGGATTGTGGAGGTACTGCAGGGGGGGTGAAACTTGATAATTAGATTAGATTATTTATTTCTTTATTTATTTGTTGTAACAATGTTTTTCGACAATAAATCTTATACGTGCACCTGATTGGCAGCACCTGGGGGTACCTGAAGCTCAAAACAAGAGTCAATAACAGCAAAATAAGCTGTTTGGTATGATTTGGCAAATCTTTCATGTGCACAACCTTTATACGCAGCTTTAGCTCATCTCACAAATGCATGTTCCTTACAAATGTGGCATCATTTAAAATACAAAATAACAGACTTTCCAAAAATATTAGATTTATTACCAAGAAGCATTGTTACAGCAAAAACAATAACCTAACAAACACAAATTTCCTTACTTTTTGTGCTAAGTTTCTATATATATATATGGGTCCCGGTACATCTCTCCATTAATTTAGGCGTGAAAAACATTGAAGACCCCTAGTTTTAAAAAATTTGAGTCATCAAGAATTATGAGCTCTGCTTGCCTGCCTTTGTGAATCTTCCCTCTGGATAAACGATTGAGGCTACATGTGTTGGGCTCAATAAGGATCACGAGGGAGGATGATGGATTCATGTTGGTCTCGTTTCCGTGTGTGTCCGTCACCAACGGTTATGTAATGATTTTGTGTGCACCCCCCTCCAAGTAAAAGCTGAGTAATTGCTCACTAATGACTTTATTAACAACACTTGCATTCCTGAAAGTCACAGTTGCCACAGATGTGTCATTTAGAGCCATTAGTGTTGCAATGATTAAACATTTGCCACAATCATTAGGAATGGGGGGGGGCTGCTTTACAAGCCTGAGCATTAGAGTGAGTGTTCGTCAACAGCCCACCTGCTATAAACCCTCTGAGTGTGTAAACACGGTGCCGAACACAGGGTGGGTGATCTGTATGTTCCGTTTTTCACGTCAGGAAGGATAATCCCACAAACACGTAGCCATTAGCTGGAAATGGGGGAGTCATCTTTGTGATATAGTGGAGCACTCGCACGCTTTGCTGATCAAACCAATAACAGCCGGTTTATTCGACCACAGGGAACCCTCTGCTCCCTCACCTCACAGCCACTTCTCACATTTACACTTTCGCTCTCTCCTCCTTCCTCCTATCTGAGCGTCTTAAGCCCCCGAAGGCTACTGGGTCCTAATTTTACATTTCATTGCCTGATCATTTATTTTTTTATACTCTCTCTTAATCTTTGAGTCTTTTTTTCCTCGTCTCCTTTTCCCTTTGCCTCCCAGGTATATATTTTTTTTTATCCCTCTTGTCTGAGATACCTGTGTTCTCTTTTACTTTAACACAGTCTTTGCACGGTCCCTTATCTGCCACAGTGCTCTGTCCCAGAACCACCAGTCTGACTGAAGATTCGCAGATAATCTTCTAGCTTGCCGCGAGCGAATACACAAGTCCACTTTTTTTCCCTTTCCGTTCCTGACACTGGCCTTTGTGTTGTTTTGATAACTTTTTCTCATGAGCCCCGCCTTGTCGTTGAAGAAGAAAGAGGAGGGGGAAAAAAACTCCTTACAACAGAGAGAATTGTGAGGATTCATATTGGAGACATTGACTGGGTCGTGCTTCAGTGTCATAAATGTGTAAATAACACCATGTGTTAGATGGATAAAAAAAGAGCTGTGGAGTGAATGGGGAGAAGGAGGGGGGTGCAGATGGACTGAAATGATCCTATAGTGGAAATTGGCCACAGTCCAGTTCATTATGATTATAGAAGAGAAGCATATGTGCTCAGTGTGTTTTCCAAGGCCTGAAATCGTCCGTGTGAATGTTTTGCGATGCTGTTTGTGTATGACGGCGAGAGGAAGCACCAGCTGGGGAAAACACAGGTGTTACTGAGGAGAGATGAGGGTCGGGGGTGGCTTTTATGGCTCCCGAGGACAGCTTTTATTGAGTGTCAAAGTGTCCTTAAGAGCAGGGGTGTCAAACTCAGTCACACAAGGGGGGCAAAACTCAAAACTCGGTCCAAGCCAAGGGTCAATCTCTGTTAGGGTTAGGGTTAAATAACAAAATATTTCTACAGAACACACAAATTACTCTTTCCAAATTATGCGTTATATAGCATTTAGAACATGCATATTCTAACAGATAAAGAAAAAAAGATTCAATTTAGAAATAAACATCTCATCACAATCCAGCAAATCAGTTATAAAAGAATGAAAAAAATCTCATTAGAAATCCATTTATTTGACGTTAAAATAGGAAGAGAACGCAGAAAATGACAGACATACAGTATCTCTGTTGCCTTTGCCACATCAAAATCAGAGATTACTGAAATATTCAAACGTAAATTTTTTGAAATGAAATTTGGCTGACACTGTCACTGTGTCACAAGACTAGAAAACTATTTGAAATTTAAAGTACAACCTTTGGGGCTGGATAAAATGTTACAGAGGGCCAGATGTGGCCCGCGGGCCTTGACTTTGACACATTATGGCAGTGTTGCCCAACCCTGATCCTCGAGGAGCACTATCCTGCATGTTTTAGTTGTTTCCCTGCTCTTCAGCAAGTCTTCAGAATCTTCTGAAGCCTGTAAATCACTCGTTCGTCCAAATCAGGTCCAAGCATCTGAAACAGGCAGGACAACACTGAGAGGAACACTCCTCGAGGACCAGGATTGGGACACGCTCCTCTAAAGGACCGGGCCCGTGGCACTTCACTGCTCCCGCTCCTCCGTGGTACATCAGCCCCTCTGTTCATTTCTTCACCTTGTTGCATCTTTCTGACCCCTCCTCCTCCTCTGATCTCAGTGCTGCCTCCTTCACACCACTCGCAGTGTTTTAATGAGCAGGCGCTGATTCTCCTCCAGTGGCAGGGTAACTGACTGTGCCCCTGTATGCCCACCCCCCCCCATGAAACCTTTATTTATGTTTGCCTCAGACTTTTGTTTCTTTCCCATAACTTACCAGTTAATCTGCTCTGCGCGCCCTCCTTCTGTTTGAAATCTCCATCAACTTTATTTCGCCTCCTCTCCCACACATCCGACCCCCCCACACACACACTCCTTCCACCCACTCGTCTCACCATCGTTTCTTTTCCTCTCTCCCCCAGTTACGATCGCAGCTGTTCCCAGCATCCGCCCCCGCTTTCCCGTGGTGTGGGGCCCCCCCTCTCCCTCGCTCTCCCCCGTTCCCTTGCTCCGGAGGACAGCAGGCAGACGCTGCACAGCACCTCCTCCTCCTTCACCGACAGGGAGAGGTAATGAGTCGCCTCAGCAGCTCTGCACCGTCTCGGCTGTTTGTGTGTCTGGGTCCGTGTGTGTGTGTGTGAGTCTCCAGATTCAAGTTTGCCTCTCCGTGTGTCTGTCTGAGTGCGGGTGCCCGTATTACTCTGCACGCGCCGCAAAGGATGTGCATGGAGAATAATTGGCCAGTAACGCTATTCTCTGTAGAATATTCAGGCCTGGAGTGCTGGAGCCGCTCTAAGATGTATCAGTGTTGTAACCCCACCCCCCCACACCCCACACACACTCTCCAGATGAGTCATCGTGGGCCCATGAAAAGACGCCTTATCCTCCATCCATGAAATGATGCTTTTATTCAAGGGTATTTTAAGTTAATCTCAATCAGGATAATTATAGAGCAGCTCTCTAGTGCTGCTTCTTACTTCCTCCACCCGTTGGCTCTTTCGTCCCCTTCCTCCCATCCCTCTGTCCCCTGCGATCCAGCTTTCCGTTAACATCTCCACCAGCTTTAGGCTTTTGTTCTTCTTCATCTCCTTCCCTTTCTCCCACCATCAGGTCTCCCCAAGCCTTAAAAAAACCCAATCCCACCTTCCTGCTTCATATTTTTATTAGTTTTTTTTTTCTACTCACTCTTCTTCTCTGTGTCTTGCTGTGTCAGGATCCCAGTTGTGAACCTGTGAGGTGGTTTTTTTTTTCCCACGTGGCGAACATTTCTACGGGGCCTGAGGAGAAACATCAACATGACCAGAGGGTGCGTCCACAGAGCTGTTTTATTTTCTCTCCAACTGTGAAACAAATTCAGGGAACCCAGGTATCCAGCCATCGCAAAAACTTTTCAACTTCCCTGAGGCCTAAGAAGAAAAACAAAATCCAAGCTCCTCTCTCTGCTCCTCTGGAGTAAATTTCTTTTATTTTTTTTTTAAATGTGCATCACTGTGACCCTGTTCTCCACCCTCCGTATAGCCCCGAGCTCTGCCAGGTTACCCAACAGCTCCTGTGCTTCAACCCACCATGACTAACTCACAAGCAAGCGGTTTAACAGCCATGCAGGATCCTGTCACCCCTGAGATGCCCTACCTTACCTTACCTTACCCGTGCTTCCACAAACAGTGACTCAGCTGCTCATTTGTGAAAAACCCAATCCAGCGTGCTGTTCCTTTCATCAAGTGGCCCTAAGACTCAGCTCACTCCAGCAGCCTTGTAAAGCCGTTCTCGACATCTCCAAACATCCAACAGAATATTTCACGAAAGCCGTTTGGCACGGCTGTAGCCAACAGGCAATGTGGTTAACGTGTCACGCTCCAAAAACTGATGTTTATTCCCCCCCTGCTCTGGGCGCCCGGAATGCAAATAGAGTGGCTCCGTTCCTCTGCAGATGTACAGGACTCTTGTTTTCTTTTGTTCCTGATTTGTTCTCTTAATTATCTGGCTGACGTTCGCCTCTTCGTGGAACCTTTGCAAGCACGCTTTGTTCCTGCTGGACTTGAGCAGAGAGCACATCCAGGGGCTGGAGATAAAATATTCAGAACATAAATGGTTAGAACAAACCGAAGAACACCCCCCAAGTTGGATGGAACATAACGAAAGACGTGTTTTCCCACTTTTTCATGGGAAATGAATATCTGTGAACTCTGAGATTAGAGATTTTTTAAAACTATATATTTCACTTGACAGTGTTGTATCTCAGTCTGGAAAACAGAACCATCACTGCTCTTCATCATCAGCTGTCTTGGGTGCACCAAAAGAAGTTGCACATAAAGAATTGCCTCATGCGTTTCTTCAGTCAGTCTGCATGTAGAAAACCCGTGAGAGAGCTGCTTCAAATCAAGTATTTATAAAATGTCTATTTTACCTATCAGTGAGTATTGTATTACAGAACTTTTCAAAGCTTATCAATTTTTGGCCACTTTTCTAAGCAGCTTTGTGACATGAACCCGTCCACTGAACCATTCTGACATTGTGCTGGTGGCATCACGGTAACTTCAAACCTTTCAGCTCTCCAGTCTTGTGATTTTTAGTAGCATTCCTGTAGAAATGTGGTCTTTTCTGTACCATGGAGCTAAAATAAAGACTCGATGCTGACTTTATTTATTTATTTTTTGCTTTGTGTCTGTTTATTTCAGCGCGTGTTGAATGCATTCCCCTTGGGAGCGGTGCAATCCGCAATGCTTTATGGGAAGGATAAAGCTTACGCTGTGCATTTTAATAGATACCCGTGTATCCTAATCTGTCTCTACCTGATGTGAAACATTCAGTCCACTGCCTCGCATTGATTTTTAAACCACAGACTTGGCATTAAAAAGTCCCGCATGTGCCAATCATGTTTTCACCGCCGTGCAGACACTGAAAAGGAGTGGAGAATAACGCGGCTGCTTGTGTCTGAAGCCGATTGCTTATCTCCTCCACCTCGTATGGATTCCTCTCGCCTTGGAAAGATTAACGGGACGCTAAGCGAGAGTTTCCTCCCGTGTATAGTTCTTCAAACAAATGTCAATAACATTGAGGCGGGCACGAGCAGAGAAATGCCACTCGAGCAGTTGGAGATTCTTCCACCAGCTGGAAGTACAGCTCCTGCGCCCCCCACCCATCTCCTTTGGGCGTTTTACTGATCAATCGGAGTAATTGATTGGCCGGGTTCCACATGGAAGTTTTTATTGGCTGTATGACACACACACGGCCGCAAGATGCTGCAGCCGTCTGTAACCACGACAAACAAACAACTAAGAGGTTAGGTCTGAACTTGCAGATGCGGAGGTTGCGTGGTCAAGAGCGAATCTTCGACGAGCCCCCGTTGTTCACTCACTCACACGACGAGAGGCGTTACAGCTGCTTCCAGTCACGGCTTCCATCTTGTCATAAAAAAAAAGAAGTGGAAAAAAAAATGAAACTCCGAAGGCTGACTGAAATTAACACCTCTATTTATGGAGGTGAGGAGGAATGTTGGAGGGAGAGAGAGAGAGAGAAAGAGAGTGGGGTGGTTCAGAAAGATGCGAGGTTTAAATGGAGCGGGATAATTTTCCTGTCTGCTTGCTTGTCACCATCACCGCTGGTCACCTAATTGCCACCATTAATGTCAGGAAGGAAGTGGAGAAATTAGAGGAAACAGAATCTGAGGAGTGAGAAATGGACGTGGCGGAGCACAATGGAGGCAATTTCTAGAGTAATGGAGGTACACAGAAGAGTGGTAGGCAATTCTGACACTGAAATAGAAGCTCTGGGTGAAAACAGACCCGTATGAAATACAAACGCTCTCCCCGCTGCAGGAGTGTTTGTCTCGCCGAGCCGTCCGTGCACAGGGAAAGCCTCGGCTCTATAATGCATTAATCTCTTCGGGGACGTGCCCTAATTAATGACTTGACCTCCTAACGGGTAGACCCGCCCCTTCTGCGAGTTAACATTTAGCAGCGCAGCCTCCCGAGATGCACTCTGAAGTGCGTTTAATAAAAGAAGTGGCAGTGACATTAATAAGGCAGTCAAGATGAGCACACGGCTTCTTTTCTTTCTCTTTTTTTTATTTTTCCAACAATTTATATTCTGATTTTATACAAGTCTCCACTTGAGAGAGAGAGAGAGAGAGAGAGAGAGAGTAAAACAAAAACAAAAAAAAAGTAAACAACAAAGCAACACAGAATTCAGCTAAACCAAAAGAACAGAGATACACACAAACAAATGCCTCGATTACACTAATTTCATTTCTGGTCAAAGGCAACTGACCCCCCGCTGCAGACTATTGTGTCCTCACGCTTTACAAGTGCTCTGTGTATTTACACCCACAGTTCTGCCCCGTCCCGCTTTTCACAGCTGCAAGAGGAAAAAGTCACACGTCTTTTCTGCATCAGCCAGGTGTGTGTGTGTGGATTTCTGAATCCGTAAAGGTCAAGATCTGGAGACTGAATTCCCAGTGAAGCTCTGTGGTTGTTACTGCAGAAGTGTAAGTGAGGAGGGTGGTCCGTAAGAGTGGTCACGTTGTTTAAACTGTCTGTCTGTCCGTCAACATGCCAGTGTGTCCGTAAATTAGCCAGCGTCCACGAGTGCTGCCGTCCTCGCGTCTTTAAACCTTTTGTCCTCAGTTGGACTTGGACCAGATCTTCCCACTGCCTCGCAGCCTGTTTGGAACACAGCCAACGAAAACACTAAATTGATGCTTTGTTTGAATATCGTCTTCACTTTCTTGCATGCTTTACTGCAGGAACAAAAACAGTCACATACACATCACTGACGCAACCTGGAGGCAAAGGTGTCCGCGTTAAAGTGTCCCACATCATGTTTAATACTCCTACAGCTGAGTGGATTTTCTATTTCTGTAAATTAAAAGGAAATTCTGGTTTCTAAATATAATCTCTGTTAACAAACCTCCATCCTTTAAATAGCTTTACAAGGGAATCGTGTCGAAACTTATTTTGAGGATTGAGGTTAAGCTATCATTAATTTGGATGTGAAAAACACTGAGTGGATCTTCGTTTGAATGAAGCGCGGCGCTGAATGATGAAAATTATGGAGCTCTACGCTTCATCAAACTGTGACAGGCAGCCAGAAAATAATCACTGCTTTCTGTTCAGCAGGAAAAAACAAAAAAACATAAACAGCAAACACTCGAACCGTCTCTGCTCATCACCAGAGAGAGGAAACGGTTCTTTCATACAGGGGCAAACATGTATCCAGTGACATTTTATATTTCAGGAGACGTGAAATTAGCCATCGGAAATAAGAGACGAACAGAAGAAAATATCTATTAAGCCGGGTTATAGTACTGTACATCTATGAAACACTGATGTGTATCTCATAATGAAACTGCAGACACATTTTCTCACAGACCGACAAAAACACTAACCAGCAGCTCACTTCACACTGTTTATTGAAGAAACTCAAACACGGCGTTTCTCCTGGGTATTAACTTTTGTCTCTACAAAAACAGCGGACTAATGGCTTTAATTTAAAGTTTGAAACAGTCTTTATTGTGCAAACGTAAGAAAGGGAAATTCTTCTTTTTTTTTCTTTTACAAAGGACTTCCCAAAACACTCACAAATGTTTTATAGAACAAAATGAAAAATGGCAATAAGAGATAATTAATGGAGTTTTTAAAAAAAGCTTCTACTTGAAGCTTTTTGTTTTTACTCTCAGACTCGTAGTAATGAACATTTCTTTCTTGATAAATCAAAAAAAATAAAACTAAGCACAACCTTCATTTTGAAGAGAACACCTGCAGGGAGAGTTTTGAATAAATCTTCAGTTCAGTCAGTTATTCTAAACGGCCACATGTAATAATTTGTGACAATTTTAGCCTTAAAAACACAAAGAAATTTCTACTTAAATTGCCTATTGATTACAAAAGAAAAGAAAAGTCTTTAACATTCCCACATTGCTTCATCTGTATGAGATATTGGGATGCCTGAAAAGGTGACGTGACAGAACTCACCCTTTCACCTTTGAAGCTTTTTTGCCTGGTTGTCGTGGTTCCTGAGACGAGGCGGGGTCGCGTGGCTCGGCAGGCTGATCCGCGTCCTGATTGGAAGCGGCTCCGGCAGGGGCGGGGCCTGATGATGGCGACGCTGCGCTGGCCTTTAATGTTTTTTGTAAGTTTGAGACCTGACGTGGTAGAAAAACAAAGCAAGTGTTAAAAACTTTATGTTTTACTGCACATGTGTCAAAGGCTCTTGGTGCCAAATTAATGCAGATTTGGCCCCAAATGTTATACTTTAAATATGAAACAATTTTATGGTTTCTCATTTCCTCACATTTGTCTCATGACAGCTAGCCAACTTTCAAGACAAGAAAATGAAGTTTGACTTTTTCAGTGGAAAGAGCAGCAGAGAACCAACTGTCTTTTTTCTGTATTATTTTCTTATTTTAAAGTCAAATAATTGGATTTTTACCTGATTTGCTGGACTATGATAAAATGTATCTCTAACAAGTAATAAATTTTAAAAAGTTGTTGATAGAGAATAAGGCATAAGAGATGAATCTAGTGATGAGTCTCACTAAATTTAATACTTTTTTTATCCATTATGTAATTTATGATCTAATTGCTACATAAAACATAATTTGGAAAAGGTCATTTGTATTTCTTGTGTACAAGTAGGAGTCTCTTCAGTCACTAAGTGGGTGTTTCTTGGGTGTAGTTTGGTTAAACCGTGATTGGTCGGGTTGACTTGTGTGTGTAGTTTGCGTAAACTGTGACTGATTGTAGTTTGAGATTTGTTTTTAGCATAAATCAGCTATCTAAAGCTCACCCTCATAGCTGCTCATTAAAGCTATTCACTAACAAGACAATCAGTTTAGGATGTCTTAAGAGATGAGCAAAGTCCTCAGATTTAAGATTTCAAAGAAAACACTGTGAATGGCTCTGCATTAATGCACTGACAAAACATAAAATGAAAGTCTGCAGACGACTTTCTGGCCTTAAACTGAAACAATGAAGCAGAACGCACATTATGTTGCTTCAAATGGAGTAAGACTCCAAAAATGTTACTTTGCTCCTGTATTAAATTCTGGGTGCAATGTTACTTTAATGACACTATAATATCTAAGATGATCTGATGAAGGAAAATAGAGAGGGATGACAAACACACACACAGTTTTAAAAAGAGACTTTAGGGCACACTTTGGATTTTATGAACTGCCAAAACAAGCAAGCACTAGATAAGATGAACTCTGTAAAATCTGCCTCAAAGAAGAACTACTTTGTTAAAACAACCAATATGAAAAACCGAGTTAACCCTTTTCATCCGGATGTAAAGGAACACAGACAGCCTGTTTAAGGAGAAGCTCTCGACTGTGTCTTTTAAATCAGAAAGAAAAAGAAAGAACAACTTTTATGGCTACATTGAAACAATATCTGTACTTATCCTGATGCATCTCAATCGTCGCGGTAGAAAAAAAGAAAAAGAGAAACAATTGAATAGGTCATCTGGACAGGGTTTTCTTGGTTGAAACGTTTCGTCTTTTCTCCAAGAGACTTCTTCAGTCTGAGGAGTGCAAATAAACTTAGCCAGTGGCTGTTTAGTTTCCCCAACAGCCACTGGC
>JAVKLF010000042.1:7102777-7116667 GCA_034783495.1 Millerichthys robustus
ACTTATAAGGCTGAGTTTACTTACACTCCTCAGACTGAAGAAGTCTCTGAGAAGAGACAAAATGTTTCTACCACAAAAACCCCGTCCAGAGGACCTATTCATTTTTTTCTCTTTTTCAATATCTGTACTTCAACAGAATACAGAGTGCTTGGAGCCACAAGTTGAGCTCTAATCACCAATTTTATTTCACAAATGGCTACACTTGCACTCCACAGCCACACAAAATACAAGGTAAAGAACTGTTCAGTTAGACGACTTTCCTGGTAACCAAATTATATATAGGCCTTTACAACACTGATGTGGGTCACAGAGGCAGCATTACTGAATATATGCAGATAAGCAGCTGATGGATTTGTCTAACAGAAGACAAGTGTAGCAATCAATCAAACACTACCACTGAATTTTATTGTTAAATCTGGAACTAATGCTAATAACAGAGTGACACATTCATGTTTGTGTTGACTGACAGCAGCTGGCTGCCTGCCTGCCGTGTTGGCATCAGGAAATAACAGAAAACGCACTGTGGGGGATTGTGATGAAGTGAGGATTCCATGCAATCTGCTGGCATTAAAATAGTAATTATTACATTTAAATAATTACTTTTCTCAGGGATAACTAGAGTATCCATTTGTTCATTCATAATAGGAATAAATTAGGAATGAATCTAGATCTGAACAGGATTTACGTTTTGGACTTTTCTTTACCGTGTCCTTAGATGACTTTTGTTGTGAATTAGTGCAATAAAAAATGAAACCCAATTATGTCTACAAATCATTAACATAACTGTGAAACCTAAGCACCAGAACAAAAAACTTCATAACATTTTACTTTTTTTTACACTACATATCATTTGTCAAACTCAAGGCCCGCTGGCCAAATCTGGTCCCCGTTAACATTTTATCAGATCCCAAAGGTAATACTTTAAAGGTAAAATAGTTTTGTGGTTTCTGTTTTTATCACATTCTTCTGATAACAGATGGCCACTTTCAAGCCCAAAAAATGAAGTTAGAATTTTTCAGCCATCTTTTATTTTGGTGTGGGAAAAGCAACTGAAAATCTTTTTTCTGTATTTTTCTTATTTTAATGTCAAATAATAGACTTTGTAAAGAGGATTATCTTTTTTCACAGATTTTAAGAAAATATCTTAATATTTAAGACATTTGGCATAATACACATTATTTTAGGACAAAATGGAAAACATGATCATTTTTTTTGTCACAGAACCAATTATTTATTTTGAAGGCTTGAAATGTTTTGCTCTGTGCGTAATGAATCGATGTAACATATGTGACGCATCACATCAAACTGAGCTAATACTCAAAAAAGATATTCAAAAAATTATTCAAGTTTAAAATTCAGACAGTTCTTGTAGAAAAATACTCAGCTATTTATATATTATGTTTTGACAAAACCAAAATCTAAGCTCAAGGAATGAAAAACCAACCTCAGTTTCTACTTGAACTTTGACCTTGAGTTGGTTCTCTCTGTACTGGTTTGCCCTGGAAACCTGCTCCTCGATCCCACACAGGACCGCCTCACACCCCGTACACCTGGGGGGCCAGAGATGAAGGTGGAGGTGGATGAAGAGTTAGAAAACTGGGGTGAAGCCTGCGTGAGAATACACACACGTGATACGCACCACTCCTGCAGTGTGTTGATTATGTTTGGAAGCTCGTTGGGGCCGAGGTCACGACCTACACTGCAGTCCACCTCCACCTGCTGGTTCCTCTGGTCCAGTTTGCCCTGGATGATGTCGCAGTAAACAGCCTCGATCAACAGGTCCTCCAGTTCTCGCACATTCTTTAGCTCGAGCTGCTGAAGGAGCAGCGAATAAGGCAGGCACTGTGGAAAGACATACAGACATAAAACAACATTATTTCTAATATTTTCATATCTAGATGAGCTGATGGAAAAATGACCATTTGTTTAAACACTGCTGCTATAGAAACGTGAAAGTCGTCTGAAAGGCAACAAATCCATAACTGAGCAATTAGAAGGTTCAAGGCCACAGACGGGGGAAAGCAGTGACACAAAACAGGGACCAGGAGTGAAAGGAGTGATGTTAATGTGAGGAGAGATAAAGCCAAAAGGGGAAAAAGGACAGTATTAGTGAGGATAATGAATCAATTATTCAACAGGAGCAGAGAAAGAAAAGGGCATAAGGAAAGGTGCGGTGTAGCTAGACACGCAAAGAGCTCTGATTCAAGAAATAAAAGAGTTCCTTGTGTTGTAATAGAGTGAGTATGAAATATAAAGTAATGATAATTTTCTCAGGAAATTTGAGGCTTGTATGCTGGTTTTGCTTCAAATTCGGTTCATTTAAATACAGCCCCAAGCTTATAATCACTTGCAATCTCACGTGAACTTTAAAGAAACTGACTACGAGTCAGAATAAAATAGTGAGGTCGTATTTAAAAGCAGAGCTGTCAATATTTCAGTGATATAGGAGCTGGATTTGTATAAAGCCTGCAGCAGAGTGGTGGCTGCAGAAAATTTATGTTCTGCAGCCGCTGAGAAGAAAAAGAGAGGGAGGGGAAAAATCAATACAAAATTACAGTTTAGCTGCACTTTATGTTAACACTGAAAAAGAAATGTAATGAACATGTACCTTGAGGTTGGAAGCCAAGCTAATAATCGAAAGATGACGGAGTTTGTTTCTTTGTGCCGGGGTCAACTCTGGAAGTGACGCTGCTCTCTCTGAAGCAAAACATAATAAGAACAATCAATAAATAAGACAAAATACCAAACAATACACAGGTGGTGTTCAAGGCCCGGGTTTATTTACACTTTGTAACAGCTGCAAAGTGAATTTTAACACAAACCTTTGACTGTAAATTATCATTATCCAGTCATGACAGTATTTACACCTGAAACAGGTATAAAATGATCTTACAACCTGTCCTTGTTGCCAATTTATTCATGGACATTTCTTGTTTGGAAAGGGTCATTTGGGGAGATTATTTAAACAAAACACGTAAGTATCGTCCACCAAGTTTTACACCTGCAATTTATTACCAATTGCCTCAAAAAATATATATAACAGCAGCAGAGACATGCATCCCCAACCATTTTTGGGTGATAAACATTATCAGGTCAAATAAATAAGGTCATAGTAAGAATATTCTTTTTGCTAGTTTCATCCAGCTGTGGTGCAACACCAGCAGGTGTACGAGAGAAAGAAGACACTCTTTTTGCATAAACTCATGAAAACTCTCAGACAAATAAGTCATCATTTTGATTCATTCGTATCATTACTTTTAACAGATTGCAAGAAATTGAAGAAAACCTCAAATCGGAGTGTTAGAAGTTAGGTACAGACCCAAAGTCTTTGCAGGACTTTTTTTTTTCTTTTAATGTTCACCTATTTGTTTAGTTTTATTGAACACACTACAGTCAAGTGCTGGACGGTTAGGGTCCATATTTTAACCAGCATTGTCTAAGTTCACAGAAATAAATCACTAAATGACAAGGACGCAGTTATGCACCGACTTCACTGTATGTGATTTATCCTGGCAGGAAATAAATGTTGTGGTTATGTGGCTGTCTAAACAGAATTTATTAGATAATAACTTTCCAGATGAATAACTGCAAATACCAATTTAATTGTCTTTATAAATTTTTCTGTACTATAATTTCAACAATATTTCTTAATTAACCTCGATCTCAAAGAAAATAATTATTTTTAAAAATTTATTCAAATACAAAATTATAAATAAAACTGTGTTCGTGTGTGTTTGAAGTTGTCAAAACAAGAACTCTACAAACATTCGGTCCACAGCAGCAGATAGAAATGCAACAGATGTCTTATTAAAAAGCCTTAAACTCTTCTAGTCAGTCACTACTGATAAATGTTGGTAAAAACATTGTTTGTGTGTCTTTTCCTGTAAACATTATCCAGGTTGTTTGGCAAAACGTACACAGCTAAAACAATCCTGCTGTAATAATGATAATGTTACTTTTTATAGGGCTGTTTGAGACGTTGCATCAAGTTACTGAAACAATGCCAAGAAGATTGTGCACCTTAATTAATGTCAAAGGCAGTCACACGGTCTTCAAATATTAAGTACTTTTTCTTTCTCAGGCAGAGCGTTTACACATTACACGCTAGATGATGGGTGTTTGTTGCCTCCGTGTTCGCCTGTAATTGCTTTTCTTTTGGTGAGTCTCAACTGCAGAAAAGAACTTTCAAATGAGGAGTTTAAGACGCTCATGTAAAAGTTTATAATTAAACAAAGAAGCTGGGGGTTCAAATGTTTCAGAAGTAGGAGATGATTTAGAAAAAGTAGGGAGCTGACCAGCTATAGAGTCAAATCATGTAAAATAATTTGAGATTAGTTTTGTGTCTCTGGGTCACATGCCCTAAAAGGTATGGGTTTTTGTTTCTCGAGTGTTTATTTGGTGATTTATCGACGGTCCCTAAGCAAACCACGGTGTGTGGAGGAGGAGGAGCGAGCAGATGCAGGGCAGCCGGCGGGTTAGACAGGAGGAAGATGAAGCGTGAGTACTCAGTATCCAACCCAAAACTAACTTCACCGTGGTCTTTCCGTCTGGGAGCTCCCACTGTTTCAGTTTTAATTTACGACTCATAAGTAGGAAACTCCTACTTCCCACAACAACTGGACCGCAGCAAAAGTTTCTGGCTAATTTTGAACCCTATGAAGAAGTTGAACGTAAGTTTGTAGACAGGTGCTGTTTTGGAACCACACCAGTAAAACGGGACACTCTGACAGAAGCCTTCTATGATTTGCAACCAGACCCCAAATTGCCCGCAACAGTAAATGTCATTTTGTAACTAGGTGTCGTTTTTCCTGAGGGCAAAAGTAGTTTAGGTAATTTAATACTTTGAAATGCAATGCTACACAGTGGTTTTCGGGTGAGGCGTCTGAGCTGTTTAAGCAGTCAGACTGGAGAAAGTTGGGGGAGCAGGTTTGCATCCAGTGACCACGTCTCTGCAGACTCGCTCCCCTGGTGACAGGACTCAGACCCTCCTGAGACAGCAGCTCTGACAGCTCGTCAAAAAGCCTTCACAACACAGAAATCTGAAAGCGAATACACTCCAGAAAGGAAAAGGAGCAACCGACCAGGTTGTGTAATTATTCTAGGCTATAGGTTAGCGTTCAGCATTTAATTCAGCTTAATTAACGTTATATTTCTCGCTCAAGCATCCTTACGTTTTACACAAAGGACAAATTAAGTCAGAAAATATTGGTTTATCGACTGCGTGTGCCAGTGTCGAGCTGTGAAACAACACAGAAAATTAAGAACACTTAGAGAAGAAAAAATTATAGGCGTGCTTTCATTTTTTGGTCCACTTTTCTCTGTTATTAAACCGCCAGTCAATGACTCATGTGAGATTGTTTAAAGCCTCTGTGTTGAGGTGCCTGCCTTGCTGCAAAGAAATACAGCTCAATAAAAAGAGTTGCAGGGATACTCCATTACTTATTTACATAGTGCTGCCGCTGCAGTACCTTTGTAGTCGCAGTAGGTTCCATAGGCAAAGAGGTTCAGGAGCTGGAACACGGGTGCATGAGGGCCATTCTCCAGCTGTGGTTTGGAGAGAAAGTAAAAGAAAAATGACAACTATACAACTATATTTCATCTGTCCAGTCTGACAAGAGGCCTAACTGTGACTGTAAAGGTCAGAAACACAAACAAAACCTCAATACGGAATAAAGTAAAACCTTTTTGAGCCTGAAAAAGAAGGATGATTTAATATGCACATCAATGTGTGTCTCTGCTGATCTTTTGAATCTGAATAGATTTCACATCCCTGGTCACTCACACTGTTTCTCAAAGACTAACCAGACTATATTAAGAATTTTAATTGCAAATTCTCTGCCTGTCAAAAAAAACACCCACACACCTGAGGTGTCCAAGACTCCCACCAGGCATGGCTAATGCTTTCCTATGGTTTTTTTTTCTTTATAAGTTTTACCAGCCAGGTGTTTGCTAAAACTTAAAATGGAAGTGGATCCATCTGCAACGTGACTGACTTTTCTAATTGTAAATGTCAAGTGTTTACAGGCAAAAATAAAACTAATTATTCACACGTTTAAAGAGATGATGCCTGATATGTTCATAACATTACAAGAATAAAGTAACAAGTATAATTATGAGAATAAAGTAATAATATTACAAGAGTGAAGTCATAAAATTATGAACTCCTATACAAAAAAAGCTGTTTTACCACTGCATTAACATGAAAATTGTTGAGCATATTGTAAAGTTAGATTTTGGTATGTGTTTTACAAATAAAAAAAATACTTAAATCATCAAATTATTATTAGCAGCAAGACTTTAAACGATTGTGCAAACAACTGTCTATTTGAAAGAATTAATTTTTGTAATATGAATTTATTCTAGTAATTAAACTTTTTTTTTACTCTGGCCCAAATACTAGGTCGTATAAAACAGAACAAAAAGGAAGTTAATAACCTATGAGCCTTTCCTTTGATACAGTGGTGTATCAAAAGAAACATATTCAAGCTGAAAGCTTTGTATGGCATCAAAGGTTTATCGCTCTCTTATTTAGGAGAACTTCTGCATTTTTTAATACATACATTTCTTTAGAGGGCAGACTTTTAAATTATGAATTAAGACAACTTGTAAACAAACGTTGATTCAAACCAAAAGACTGAACGATCATCCTTTTATACATATTTAACATTTTCTTCGATATATTTTTATTTTGTCTGAGTCATTGTTTCCCATTTCTCAGTTCTTCAATCACACATTTTACCTGGCCAGTTTTTTTTCCCTCTTTTACACGTTTGCAATAAACACAGAGCTGGAAAAATTTTTATAGCCGCTTCCCTCAGACATTTAATTTCACAATATTGTCTTCAATTTTCTGAAGTGACGCTTGTGTTCCATTTCATCAGCATGAAGCCACATTATAGCCATTTAGTAAATGAGGACAAATGCAATTTCACAGTTTAGTTCGGAAAAGTGCTTCAAATCCCTGGCAAAAATTACGACTGGTCGGAACATGCTTTTAATGTTTTTGCTCAGGACTTTTCTAATAATAGATCTAGTGTTCAAGTATGATTTTATTTTTAAAAAAAATGGTTAATACCTGTGCATTCTCATAATGAACTCCTTAAGTGTGATGATGTCGTTATAAACTAAATATATAGGAAAAAAACAGGTAAAAAAACAGATGGATGGATGTTAATTGAGAACAGAAATGTGATAAATGTACTTTCTACTTACAGTGTATGACAAATTAGGTAGAAAGCTTTCATCCTACAAGGTATACTCTCAGTGGATTATTTGCATCTGCATCATCATCTTAGATTAACTGGTGAAGCAGTGTTAATCTGTTTTCCTGCACAGTTCAGGTGTGACTGCAGCATTGTTAGACTACTCTGGGGTGTAACGGTACAAGTTCATACAATCTGTCGCAGTACAGACGTTTGGCATGGGTACACTGAAGTACACGGCAGATAAATTTGTCACAGCGGATTGTTGTGGCAGGTGCATGTTTTATTTAACAGGTTTTTCCTAACTGCCACGACAAAAAAGAAGCAGAGAAAAGTATTTTTTATTTAAATAATACATCAAACAACGCCTGACCGATTGGTTCAGAATAATATGTGGAAACATAAATATATTCCAGTGTGTTTCGAATCAGCTGTACTGAAAAGTTCTCTGGTCGTCATTAATGGAGGGAGGGGGAAGTGCATGTATGGCAAGCAGTTGCATCACATAATCAGTACTTCAAAACTTTTATATGTAGTTGATAACCCTGATGTCGGGTCATTTTCCGCACACTAGCGCTCAGCTAGCTCTGATAATAGAAGTGTGTGTTTAACGTAATATTTTTTACATTGTGGGGTGTTATTTAGTTCCATGTAGATGTTTTTGCATCAAGTCTTGGTCAAATGAATTAAGCAAATTTCAGTTGTAGAAAAATTATTTTCTAAAGTTTATCACACTTCTCCTGTTGGACACTGTTATAAGTTCAAACTGAATGAAAACAACAGAATGATGCAACTTTTTAATATTCTTATATAAATATATTATGACTTTTTATATATTAATATTTAGGTTACCAATCAACATATTCTACAAATTCAGCAGTGACATGGACCCTCAGACATTTAATTTCACAATATTTTCTTCAGTTTTCTAAAGTGAGGGTTAGTAATTGTCTGTGTGTGAGCATATCTAAAACTAATCATTAGATGTACCACTACAACTGATTAACTTTTGTATTCAGGCAGGAGACATGCATTCCTTTAAAAACTATTAAGTCCATTTCAGTCTGTATGTTTGAGGAATCTTCTGACTGACATGATTTTAGAAATCAATTCAATTGACAAAATAATTGAGCTGGTGACAAATCATCACAATAAGGAGTATAGATTGAACAGATTCTCAGCTCAGGGCACTTTGTAATTTCTGGAAGGATTTCACCATGATGTTAGTGAGTCAAAGTCAGTAAAAATCTATTTTGGTCTCATCTTGAAAACAAAAAACTGATCAAGTGAAATTGCAGTCAAGTTCAACTGTTTTGGTGGAAGTATCACAATAATTAAATCTTGTTTTTAAGAACATATAAATGTGGTGTGTTTACCTCTCTGACATTAGGCAGCTCCAGGATATCAGAGAAAACGTAGAGGCCTGGGGTCTCCAGCAGAGAACTGACAGCCTGGGCCAGAGCTGAGCCTGATAGAGACAGAAGCTGTTCCACCTCCATCTAAACACAAGGTCCATAGGTAACAAGACACACAGATATATTACACAGGTAGCAGTGCAAGTGTGAAAAAGAACAAAAATGTCTCTCATCATTTAAGCCTGTGTGTTTCCTGCATGATGTAAGTTTCATCATCTCTACCAGTCTGCATCCTTTCAGTCCCTCTAGGGCTGACCCAGCAGACTGTGACAGATTATACACTCCATTGACAAATGTGCCATAAGACACGTCACACTAAAAAGTGGTTTAAAAGGCAGGCTAAATAAAAAAGAACACACATGACCATCAGCAAAACTCGATTTCATGGATCGGTCAGCATCAGCCCATATATTACTCAGGGACTACAAGAAGACTCAGAAGAAGGGGAATTGCTATTAAAATTACTTTAACTTGTCTATTACTGGTAAATAGACACATTAAATACCTGTATGCATTTACACAAACATTACTGTGAACCTACACACTGACAGGTTTAATGTTTGGGGAAATGTTTAGGCACAGGTGCCCCAATGATAGTAGGAACATAACTGTGTGCACTTCCCCAAGGTCCCAATTGATTTCTGGAAAGGAAAAAACAAATCATTCAAAGCCTTAAAACTATAAAGGATTTGCATGCCATGCTATTAAAAAAAAAACCTTCTGTTTGTTAATTTGTCAGGCACGTACACAAACAATAGCACATCTTTCTTTTAACATTTAACAGCAAAGGACTAACCAAAGGTCTTAAAGCTCAAACTACCAGAAGAGCCACTCAGACACTGGAAGAGTAGCACCACTGTGGGCAACAAGTGCAATAAATGAAAAGCAGGGCATGTTTATTCATCAACTCAGTCTGCAAAGACATACATATATGATGCAGATGCACTTAAGGCTGAAGGCAGAAATCAAATTAATTACATTTCAATTCATCTATCTTCTACCACTTATCAGTCGGGTCATGAAGGCTAAAGGTCCAGGAGGGAAACCCTGACATTCCTCTCCTCTGTAACACATTCCACCTCCCTGGCCAGAGAAGATATATAGTCCTTCTAGTGGGTCTTGGGTCTGCTATGGGGTTTCCACCCAGTGGGGCATGCCAGAAAAGATGCAAAGGGAGGCGTTCAGGAGGTATCCTAATCAGATGCCCGAACCACCTTAGTTAACTACTTTCGATACAGAGGAGTAGCGGGACCTCACCCTAAAATTTAGCCCAGCCACAGTAAGTAGGGCCCTATGATTTACGCAATGCGTAAAATGTGGACAGGATGACGGAATTTACCAACCAGAATAAAATCCAGAATAAAACACAGAATGTTGTTCATTTGAGAAAGTCTGAGGTATTTTGACCGCTGCCGGCCGCTCCTTGTACCTGCCGTTACCTTATGTTGCGTTTTGCGCACGCAGGGCGAGCTCTCCCTCCCCACACAGACAGAAAAAGAATGAACAAAAACGTACTACAAAAATCTGAAGCTTAGCCTAAAGTTTAGGGCAGAACAATACTCCAGAGATTTGTATGAATCTAAAAAACAACTTTTCTGTATGTTTTGTCAAACAATGATCGGCTGAACGCGTAAGAACGCATGAGACGACCACTTCCTGTCTAAGACTCACATCTGAAACAAGGACATTTGACAAACAGAGTGAAAGAGTGCTCAGTAGACTATAAATACATTAAAATCTTTGTTCTCAACAAATTCTGGGACACAAGGAAAGTTAAGTATTACAGCCGAGCGATAAAATAATTGTGATTGCGTCAGGCTGGTTTCATTACCTGAGGCTACTTTCTGAAATTAATGCAACTGGGAGTCTAAAAGCCCACTGGAGCAAAAACTTGTCTTCTTTGTTTTTCATTCATCTCCATCCAGCATTTATAGAACAGAAATCACGTATAATCATAAATCTGATGCTTTTTGATGCGCACTTGCACATCTTCCACGTCCCCCTGGATCACCATCAAAGTGGTCCAAAGAGCATACTGTATTCCCAGACAAGACAAACGGATGATCAAGAATGTGTTGCAAGTAAGCAAATTAACGCACCGTGTGCTTAAGAAACAGTGTCTCTCAAAATCTCAGGTATTTTTTCAAAGGCAAGCTTTTAAACCTGAGACTTGATCAGATCAATCATTTTATTTTTATTCCTTTTTTTTAAACGTAAATAATTTATAACACAAGAACTTTGAAGAACTACTTAACTGATAAGGAAAGATGCTTAAGTTTAGATCCAAATTGTGCATACATTCCAAAAAGAAGAAAACAAACCAATAACTGAAATTAGTGTTTTGTACGATTCTTGAAAATGCAACACTTGGACATTTACATTGGTTTTTTTTTTTTCAAATTAATTTATTTCCCTGTAAATTGACCTGAGTGCATAACTATTGCTCAAATAGGAAAAATACCCAACCCACAGGGACATTTTTCTGAAAACAAAATAAAATCTAAAATTGGAAGAGCTCACTGCAGATGGAGTGTGTATTTTTCACAATACCTCACCTTTCTTTAGCTCCCGCTTCTCTTAACTCCTTCCCCTCTATAAATCTCTTAAATCCTAGGAGTTCTGCTTCTGTGTACTCCGGCTCAAATAAGTAGAGATGGCCATGAAAGATAAATGCCCCATTAAAGCAGCCAAAATCTGCTAAAACCCCAATATATAACAAGTGGTAATAAATTCAGAACAGTGTAGTTTATCTAAACAACATGTTAAACTAGAATAGGTGGCACTTTAACTAAATATCACATAAGATCTAAAAAAACTCAAGCCTACAACAAAAGCTGAGTAAGTGAAATCACAAAAAGGATCCATAGAGAGTTTTTTTTTATGACATAATATTGCACTTATAACAATCATAGAAGAATATATTGTATTTTTGTGTTTCGGCCCTAAAATAAAAATACAAATTGACCAAAGTGTTTAAAAACTGGTGTTGTATATCAGCCATTGGCTGTCCTGGTGTAGGGAAAATCAGCATTGGTCAACTTCTGTTTCAAATTACACATTATGTGCACAAAAAATTTAGACCTTGTTTTTGTTTTGAGTCTCAATAGCTCTGGATTGCAGTAAACAACTGTTGTCCCTTAAGTACTTTGTATTGATAACATGTTAAAATAGTTGTGCAATTTATTTTACAGTTGTACGTGGTAATAACTGACTCTTTGTTTAAATTATTTGTTAACAAAAATAACTGTGTAACAAGCATTAAATATACAAAATGCTTTTGCAGTTACTATTACATGTCATAGTAACAATCCTGCAAAAGTAAAACTAAATCCAACGCATTCTATAATATATATATTTTTTGAGCCGAATATACACTTAGATTTTACCAGTTTATTAATTTCACTGAGTTCTCCTCTGAGGCTACTCTCACAATCACTGTTTCCGTTAGCAACAACGCTAAATCACCGGCATATTGATTTTAAAGCTTAATATTTTGTCTGTCAAATACACAGCACTGTTAGCAAACGGCGAATAGTTTTGAACCTAGGAACACATATACACTGCTAAGTATTTTTGAATGTTTAAAACCGACAAGTCTTGTTATTATTTCGCATTAGCCTCAAGCTAAACGTGTCATGCTAGCTCGGTTGCTAATAGCTTTCACTTATAACTTTAGGCCTCACTCAATTTTAGGTCTGCCTAACGACGAAAACATACGAAAAAACTGCCCCAACAAACTACGAGTAAAACGCGATCGTACATCCTGCATCAAAAGTAAAAGAAAAAACAAATATGTTTGCCTAAAGAGTACCTTATTGTGTTGGTTTGTAGCAGTTAGCCTCTCTCAGTTCGGTTCCGCTGTCAGCGCACGCACAACAACAAGCCAACGTGCTTCCTGATTGGACGGTGAACCGAAGTGGGCGAGGAGATTATTAGTGTCAATCAGCATCGGAATCTACAGATTAGAGAAAACAGCGTCATCTAGCGGCGACCTCGTACAAAACGAAACTAACCCTCTATCCCCGCTATCCTGTGGACTACAGAATTCCACCGGCAGTCACTTCATTACTATACGGTAATAATAAATTTTAATGTAAAGCTATTTTTATTTAAATAAAAATGTTCATCTTCACTATCACATCAAATCTTGGTAATCTGAATCACTTATAATATCAGGTAAATGGCCTTTCTTCATTCAAAGCCAATGCAAGCAATACAACCGCTATTTTAATTTCAATCTAGCCTAGTAGTAGTTAAATAAATGACAAAATGTCTGTATGTATCTGTGAAAAATAACAAGATAAAAGTGTTCAAAAGCAACACACACAAACTGAAAAAAAAACTTTCAACCCTGTTCCAAAGGTAAACATAAAAATGTAATTGTCATGTTTAAATTTCTTCTGAAGCATTACTCTGTATTTTCCTCCGCTACTGCCTTGCACAACCTAAATGACATCTACCTCGCAGTTTTGTTTATAGGTGTTCAATCATGAGGAATATAAAATGATGTCTTTTACTGACTGTCTGCGGTGGTGTAGATCATCTCCACATGTCCCCCTGGACCAGTGGTTGTCTCCACCGATCACACTGTCTGAGACGCTGAGCTGTTCCACAGATAAGGCAAACTATATTAACAACTGTGAATATCTTTGATCAAAATGGTAAAAAAATTTAAAAAAAAACAACACAGTCATCATCTCCTTTGATTTATTGATCATGAAGCCAAATCTGATGGTTTTGACAGAGATCAGCATCCACTTTCCTTTGGATCTATTGTGCTTAGTCTGGGGAGTTTGTTTGATATCAAAATTTGAAAATCTCAGCAGAGAAGCAATTTGAGCAATGGAAAAAACAAAAATGCACAAATGAGTTCATGCATGAGGCATTATTTGTGTTGTACTGTTCCTCCGTCTCAGGTCTCCTTCACTCTCAGCATCAAAAAAGACAAATTCAGGAGTGGAAATCAAATCCACCAATCCTTCTCGCTTCTTTTTCTGAAACATCCCATAAATAAGCCACAAGCACACGGGCACACGTTCACTTTGAACCCTTTAACACCAAAACCCAAACACAGTCTTATTGTTTTTCTTTCTGTACAGGGATAAATCCTGTGTTGCCATGGCTACAGTTGCCTCGGTGAATCAAACCCCACATCTGTTGCACTTTAAAGACTACACATATTATTTTAAACCTATTAACAGAGCACACTGTGTGGTGTTGTGACATGGCAACAAAGCCTTGCTTTGCATCATCTTGATATTAAAAATAACCTC
>JAVKLF010000042.1:7152631-7167237 GCA_034783495.1 Millerichthys robustus
AGTTTCCTCCCACTCACCAGAAACATGCACGTTAGGTTAACTGGTAACTAGGTGTGTCTCGTTTGTCTCCATGTGTCTCTGTGATGGACTTGAGACTTGTCCATGGTGTACCTGTCCTCTTACACAGTGACTGGAGATAAGACACCAGCGCCCCACGACCCAAAGAAGAGAAGCTGGATGGGATAAATGTATGAATGAATGTATAAATGATTCAGTGAATGGATGGATGGATGGTTGAGACTTCCCTAAACTGTTGGGTTTCTTTTTAATTTGATAATTAGAGAAAATAAAAATATGAAAATGAATAATTTGAGGCAGAATTCTAATTCTTTTATTTACAACCAACAAAATTTGAAGCAATGTTTTAGCAGAAGTTAAATGAAGGGTAAAAAAAAAGTTACAATGCCACGTAAATGCAAAAAAAAAGGCAAATAAAGAAACAAATAGATCACAAACACAAGTAAGTGAAGTAAGTGAAGTGAGTCAGGGCTGGGTGGGGAAGGAAACGCATACAAGTACACAGAAATACAAACAGGAAATGATAACATTAAAGTGAAACCTAACAAGTTATTTTACAGTTCTTTGGTTCTACTGTATTTGGTAAAAAAAAAAAAAAAACAAAGCTCTAAGTGCCTACAGCCTCATATTTGATTATATTTTCACCCGGAACATTCAAAAAGCTCATTTACATTCATGCCACGCTCACTCTTGTGTTCTCCCCTCTTCCCTCTTTTTCATCTCCCTCTATTTTCTCTTTCATTAGCTCTCCTTCCTCCCCTTTCATGTCCCCCCTTCAGCGGGGACTGAAGCGGCAAGGCTGGTGGCTTCTCTCTGCGGTGTCCTTGCCGAGGTTTTGGCGCAGCTGTTTGGCTGTGATAAAAGAAGTTTTCACACCGATTACAATACAATAATGAAGCACTTGGTTTAAAAAAAAAAAGGCACTGCGAGAATGAAGGTCAAACAGTCATTGGTGGAAAGAGAGTCGATTCGATTAGAAAGCATCTGTGAAATGTGAGGAAAGTGCCTTAATAGATGGAAGCGTGTTAAAACCATTTACCCCTCACACTGGCAGAACTTCTTGGTTTTCAACAGCATGGCCTTCATTTTCAGCTTTCTCTGTTAAAAGAAAATAGATACAAAATTAGCTATATGTTCGCTCAGGAAACTGTGTCCTTTTTTAATTTCGCCTTCCTGTTTTGTTTCTCAGGGCGGCAAATGATAAACGGCTGATTTATTCATTCACCTTCTTTCTCCTGATCCTCATCACCGTGACGATGATGACGACAATCAGGACGAACAGGACCAGGCTGCCGACTCCGACGGCGACCCACACCCACCAGACGAGGCCCAGCAGCATCACTTTACCTCCAGGTGCACGTTTGGTGTCGCCTAAGTCCAGTAAAGACAACAGAGGTCAAAAGGAGTTACATTCAGTGAAGAATCACTTTATGTAAAATGTAAAAACAAAAAAAGTGCAAAGACTTGAACAAATTGTACACACAAGTGGAATTGCAAGTGGGATTGCTGCCATCCTTTGAATTTGGAGAATCTGGTTGTTCAGGATGAGGTTGGCTCGGGGGTGGTTTAGTTGGTTTACGATCTGAACAATAAAAATAGGTGTATTTTTGGCGACATGGGTAGCTTTAGTCGTAACACAAGACGTTTCTCGTGGTAGAAGCATCATACCCGTTACAGCGATATTCAGAGTTTTGGTGAATTGATCCGCTTCGTACGTCACACGAAGCTGCCAGGTCCCTCCGTGCGAGGCGTCTACAGGGCTGAGCTGAACCGTGTTCGACCTCTGCAGTGAACCGTCCGGCTTCTGCCACTCAACTGTGGAGGTCCGGCCCAGTTCAGTTACCTGACAATGCAGAGTGGCTTTGGTGCCCACCAGGAGAGGGCCAGAGGGATCAACCGAGACTGGGAGAGATGGGGAGAACAGTGAGAAGACTGGAGGAGAATCCACATTCAGTAAAAGTAACAGGAATGAGTTTATATTCAGTTTGTAAAAAACAGTTGATTAGGTAGTTTTCATTATGGTTCGGACCATCATCAGTATGTAGATTAACAAACACTTTCATTGTTCTAAACCAAACTCAAGGCCCGCAGGCTAAGGTGGCCTGTTTCGTGTCCCACAAGAGCCTTAAAGATGCGTTAATCATCCCACCGCTAGGCAGAGGTGCAAAGGGTCGAAAGCAGCCAGTGAAATCTGTTCTGTAAAATCTCAGTTTTGCTGCATTTTCAGCTACTTTTGCTGCGTCCCAGTTGTACGGGGAAGTGGGAAATTCTGACTTACAGGCCGTAAGTTTAGTGAATTCCCTGATGTAAAGTGGGAGAGTTCAGAATTCAAAATGATGGCTACTCACCACAACTCAACAGTGAGTAAAACACTCCTACTTTTACTTTTAGTAGTTGTACTGTGTTATTTATTTCACATTTAGTTGGTGGTACATGTAGTACTTTTCAGTGGTTAGAAGAGGATTTGTAAAAACACTGTTTCTATGCAGGAAGTACCATGTACTTAAGTTATTGCTTTGTAGAATTTAGAAAAAAAATCATCTTTTTCTGGCATCCTAAATTTTCCTTTTGCAGTGTCTGAAATTTCATGAAAGTCTAACAAGGACAAGTTATTACAGCTGCATGTTCAGCAGCAGTTAATGAATTTATATTAAACTGAAGTGCAAATGTGAACGTTTGAGAACAAAAACACATTTTGCACTGAAGTTCCATTCTGCTGACAGACCATAAAATCAGTTGTGGTTTTAGGATCTTGGCTAATCTGACACTCTGTGAAACACTGAATTGAATGTTGGTAGCTACTGTAAAGTTAACAACTCACCTGAAACCACAGTAAGTGTTTGTTCAAATGGTTTACCATTTGCTTTACAGACAAACATTCCAACATCTCTTTCATCAACCTTGGAGATTTCCAGATTTATATCTCTTGGCGTTGACTTTTCTTTAACGTGACTTTGACCTAATGCAAAACATTCATGTATTAATGCAATGTTATAAATAGCAAGGAAAAAAATTGTTTAAATTATGTAGGCGCCTCTAATTTTTGTGCATACCTTTGAAGCTGCGACCAGTTGTATCAATTCTGTAAATCAGTTTATTTTCATGAAACCACTCCACTCTCCCTCGTTCTCCAGCTCCACACTTTAAGGTGATTTTCTGCCCAACTTCTGTGATGACAGAGTTTCCTGTTGCAAAGAGCGCACCCAGCACTGAGGAGAGGGGATAATTATAAACAGTAGAAGACATTTTATCAGCTTGAATTGTAGCATTTGTAATGAATAAAACACAAACTACATTTGTTTTTTTTTTTAGAAACAAAACTTACCAAACCAGATAAATGTCTTCATTCTAAATGTTGGATCTGAAAAAATAAGATGAGTAAAATCACCTTTATAGATGATAAAATCCTAAATGAGAACTCATGCAGTGAGAACGGGCATCCATTTTATCACATCTTCTGTTTGAGAACGCTTTACCAAAAAACATGTGATCCCTTAACCACCATGCTCCTCTACTTCCTTTCTTTCTTCTCCAAGTTATAATACAAAATCTTTCTGGGTTTAAAAACACTTAAAAGTTTAAGGAGGAAACTAACGAGCATCTGCTTGTTTGTTCTTATAAATTTACTACATTTTAGGATTCTTCCGCTGCGGATGCTGCGGTTTTGTAAAACTGTCCGTCTAAAATAAGTTATTTGACTTGTCGGTCATTAAAACATCATGAAAATGAGATTCAGTTATGTATGTAAATTATTTAAAACAGGAGATTTTAAATGGTTTAAGCACTTTCGGTAAGTTTACACTATTTAAACATATTTCTTTCAGTCTTGTCAGTTCAAAAGTGACAAATTATTCATTTTGGATACACCAATTTATTATTTGCAACAATTATAAGATCACTTGATCGAAATTGGGCAGATTTGGCACATCTCGTTGTGCAACAACAAAAAAACCCTCTGTATATGTGAAATCAAAAAGATTTAAACAAATTCAGCACATTTCTCCCTTTGTGTGTAAGAACAGTTTTATTTATGCTACGACAGTTCAACTGTGAGCAAACACAGATATAAAACAGAAATCGACGTAATTCTAAATTGAATTTTGAAATGGAAAAAAAGGCAAAACACTTCGTTTCACTTCATTTAAAATAAAGGAGTAGATATTTGAGATCTTACCTTAATTTTACGTCGACATGAGAACTTTTGTGCCGTTACTGAAGCTCAAAGTCTCTCATCCTCTTAGCTCTGAAAACCAAGTCTGCAAAAAGCTGAAGAACGCGGAAGAGACGTGAAGAGAAACCAGCTCTTTGGAAAGTTGTAGGCCAAAGTAAACCCCAGCTCTGTGGGTTTGCTGCTTCTGCCTGTTTTCTTGCAATCGAGGGCATTCTGTTCGCAGAGCTCAGGGAAGTTCAGCGCAGAAGAATTTAGACTCCGCAGCCCAAATTATAGAAATAACACAAAACCAAGACATATCGACAGAGAGTACTCTTTATTTATCACAGCAAAAGTAACAAAGCATTTGTTTTCAAAATAAAAAACAAATAAAACACAAGTCACGCCTGCATCACCCTCACCAAAGCTTTTTAGAAAAAAACATGTTGATTTGGTGTTTTTTTTTATTTTATGTGACTTATTTTCTATTTATAGTCATTTTTTTAAATCTTGTGATGGGTGTTGAACTAATTTTACTTCCACCAACAGGCCGAGGAGGCTGAGTGGAGTTAAAAGTGGTGACACCGAGCTGTGACTTTCCGGGGAGAAAAAACGAGGCGCTTTGAAGCAACATGTTTGAACAGATGAGGGCAGTGACCACTGATGGCAGTCAGGGATGGATTAGCCTCAACAGTTGAGTAAACATTAATTAGGAGTGAATATACTCAGCGGTCTTAGTCCCTCTTTTATTATGTTTGTTTATTGGAGGGGGGAGATGTTCCCTGAAGCAGGCTGAATATATTTTCTGAGTAAAACCTGGATCTCATGCTTTAACAGTTCACAGGTAGTCGTCAACAATATTCAGTTAATAACCTGAATAAAACAATCCTGTGAAATCAGTGGATCAAAATAAAACATCAGAACACCACCACCCAGCGGAACAGCCTTATCTGTACATCTACACCAATCTATTAAACTGTGTACAGGCAAACCTGGGAGATTTATTTACAGTTTCGTCAGATGTGAAGCAGGTCGGGGCGTTTGTAAGAGCTGTTGTGAGTTTGTAGGAGTCCAACCCATCTCATTCAGACACTCTGCGATAGAAGTAAAGATAGCCCAGATCTTTGGGAGGTTTCTCTGAAGCGCAGACCTTCTGATCATTGAAGATGACCCACCTGTCAATCATAAAGAGAGGATACAACTCTTTAAAACGCAACAAGTGACTGAATACCTTCAGACGTACAGAAGGTTACTGAGCTTCCCGCCGAAAGGGGAACCCGCTGTAAAAGATTTATTTTGGACCTGAGAGTCTGCTGCCCCCTGCTGTAGCACTTTAACACCAGACTGTGTTTTATCGTCACTGTTTGCTCTGCACTTAGGATTCAACTGTCAGAACCAAGATCTTTCTGGGTTTATTTTTAACATTCTTCAGTAATTGGGCAGTTGAGTCTTTTTTTACAGGTGACATGTCGTGCAAAATCCCCCTTTTCAGCCCTTAAATACATTTTGTTGTGTACTCGGAGCCTGTAGGAGTGCCAAAATGTTGAATTTAGTCTTTCCTGGCACTGCCTAGTTAGCTTTATATCCTAAAAAGAAAACCACACCATGTTGAAGGTTTAAAACTGAAAAGTAAAAAAAATTCTTCATGTTAAAAACTTACTGCTGGTCCTTCTTGATGTGACAAACGTAGTGGCCACACATGGTGCTCGTTCCCATGTGACTGATGAACGCAAACAGCTCGTACTCTGGATGAAGAGGAGAATCAGACCAGCGGTTAACTTTAAACTTTATGCGACACTGATATAAACAAAAGGACACATTCTGAAATAAAAGATGGTTGCTGTCTGAACGCACTGCCTGGTCCGTCTCTGACGCGAGGCCCGGGCGGAGGATCTCTGCCTCCCTCGCTCTCCACAGCCGAGCGGCCGCCTTCAGACACGTCCATGGACTCCAAGTCGTCCAGGTGGGAGAAGATCCAGTCCACTGCACGGTCCAGAACGTTACTCTGTGAGGGAGGGAGATCAATGTAAGACATGAAAAAAAAAAAAGGTTCGTTTTGAAAGTTAAGTTGGAGGGACAAAAATCTTGGCTGGCCATAAACAAAAGGAGTAATGCAAATAATACATGACTTCACTATTTATCAATAGAAAACGTATTTAACCTCATTTTTTCTTCCTCTTGTCTCATTTTCTTTAACACATCTTACACATTTCAGAGATTTTTCATGCTTTTTTGGCTGAGAATTACCTTGCTGATGTAAAAAATATAATTTTCTGCCTGTCAAACTGCATTATCTTTGGTATTTTTCATGGATGGCTGCTGAAAATTGACTACGTCACAGACAAAAAGTTTAGCAAACAAAAAATGTCTGAAAATGGTCAGGATTGGGGTTATGAACAGAAAAATAGAAGAAAAAAAAAAACAGCCTGGAAAACAATTTCTCAAAAGCCCTTTAAAAAGTTTAAAAGAAAGTAAACTCCCAGGAAGCAAACTATTAAAAAAAAATGAGAGGGAAGTAAAAACTTTTGTACACTGTTATACAATAAACACTCCCAAAGTCTCATTTCTGGGTAGACAGTTTGATTCTGACCGTTGCTCTGAGTGCTTTGGTCGCCTGATCTCTGCTGAAGCCCATGGACACGATGGTCGCCAGGTGTTCCTCGGAGAGGCTCTCGGTGGGAGTGGTACCCAGTCCGGAGCTGCTTCCTGGCAACACCAGGGGAGCCGAAAAGTCTGCAAAAACAATCAGAAGATGAGAACATAAAACCCAGTAGGTGGGCTCAACTGGAAGGCTGCCTGCTGACTTTGTTTTCTTCCACACACACACCTGGGTCGTCCATGTGGCTCATGATCCAGTTCATGGCAGCATCGATTCCAGTGTTTCCAGTGTAATACACCGCTTTCCTGCAGGCCTCCAGTGGGAATCCCATTTCACACAGCTGGGACACAGTGGAGTCATCGAGGACTGGAGCTGCATGAGTAGAGATGAAACCCTTGAATTACTTGGATGTAATAATTAAAAAAAAATGAAACCAATAAAAAAGCTAAAAAGGGACCTGATAAAAATCATGTATGAAAAAAAAAAATCATGTTTTTTTTCTTAAAAGTGCAAGTCGAAATAGATCATAAAATAAATAATGAACCAATGATGCAACGGACAGACTCGTGGAAACAGAAAAGAAAGGAAACAAAAAGTGGAACAAAAAAACAAACAAAACAAAACAATACAAAAGAGCAGAAAAGACAGACAGACTGACACAGCAGTGGGGAGTACAGCGAGTCGTCCTCATCGTTGCCATGGGAACCCAGGATACCTTTAACCTCCACATCTGGGGTCATGAGTGGGGGCGGGGCCACCTCTGGTAGAAGCTCCTCCCCCGGCTGCTGACCGGTGGCGCGCAGCGCGCTCAGGTCCAGAGTATCCGGAATGTCGATGCTCACATCTGTCCGAACAAAACCAGTCAGGTATTAAAAGGGTTTATTTTTCTTTGTTTTAAATTAATTCATAACTTCACTCCAACACAGATGTGACCAAATTTCATTTTATTGTCATTTTCTTCAAGTAGCTGAGAGTATTTTTCAACAAGACCCTCCAAACATAAAACTAAAGACGAACAGAGACTCCTGAAATATAACTGCACTTGCAAAAAGAAACACAGGAAACTAATTTTTTTATAATTATAGAATTATATTTTATATATAATTATACAAAAAAAAACCCATCATAAACAAAAACAAAATTAGTTCAAAAATCACAAACACTAAAACAATCATTTACACCAAAATAAAAATGGGAAACAAATTTTCTCCTTGAGACAATCTTAAAGATGTCCCAATTATCATGATGGCTCTAAAGATATGAGATATTCCTGCCATGTGTGGCATGTTAAGAGTGATGTAATCGGCTTGGAAGGACGTCAGGACTGCTCTGTTCTTAAATATCTTATATATGATTTTATTTTTTACAGACGTGTGGAGTCTCTCAGATTTAAAAAAAAATCAACTACAATTTAAAAATCTTGCCGTGTGAACCAGGCATTAAAGTAGAGTAGTAGACCCATAAAGCTATACTGAAGCTAGCAGTTAGCAGAGTATCCTGTGAAAACATTTGAATACAGCCGGAAGAATTCTCATCTTTGCAACACAAACTCCAAACGGTTTCTTTGCTCACCCAGTTTCTTCGGCACCCAGTCGAGGCCAAACGTAAACTTTTTAATCTGGATGACCAGGTGGTCGGGGAAAGAGGCAAAGCGGGTTGTTCTGACAGGTGAGACAAAAAGGTTACATAAATACATAAACTCTAAATGTGGCTCAGTGATAGATTCAGTTTCCGTTCGTGAGGCCAGGTCTAATCTTACTTGGTAGCAGTGGTCTTTGCTTGCACAGCTGAGCTCCAGAAGTCTGTGAGGATCTCTGGTTCACTCAGAGCTGCCATACAGGCTGAGAAGGGGATTTGTGCACGCACTGTTGGTGCTGATGTGTCCCCCTCCTCACGGCGGCGCTCTGCTTCCTGAAGCTCTTCTGTGAAACGTGGGAAGTAAACTAACTTATAACCAGTTGCATTTAGCTTTCTAAAGTTAGAAAGAGTTAGAAGTACTACAATCAGAAACATCTTGTCCAAAAATGTTGCAGAAAAAACTGGCCCATGCTTTTATCACATCTAGGCTGGACTATTGGAATGTTTTGTTATCTGGGAGTCCAAAAACTCTTTGAAAAGTCTTCAGCTGATCCAAAATGCTGCTGCTAGAGTTCTAATAAGAGTTGGAAGCAGAGATTGCATTTCTCCAGTTTTATCTTCTCTCTATTGGCTCCCTGTCAAATTCAGAATAAAATATAATCCAACTTCTTACAAACAAAGCTCTCAACAACCAAGCTCCATCTTATATTAAAGATCTTATTGTTCCAGAGAACTTTGCTTTGTCCCTCTTCCAGTAGAAAATGACACCTGAACCAGTCATTCTGTGTTTATCTGTGGCTTTCCTGGGCCCTCAAACCAAATGGGTCAAGGCATATGGCCACTACTTATCTGTCCTGAGTCTGGTTCTGGTTCTGCTGGAGGTTTCTTCCTGTTAAAAGAGAGTTTTCCCTTTCCACTGTTGCTAATGTGCTGCTCAGGATAGGAGACTGTGACGAAATGAAGATTCAACACAATCTGCAGAGATCTGATACGTTTGATGTGACTTTGTCCCCAAAACAAAGTAAAATAAACTGAATTTAAATTTCTGATGCATTTATACTACTTGTTGACAAAACCTTTGACACGGTGCTCCTGACCTGTGTTGGTGGCCTGGTCCATGGGCACGGGCAGCTGCACAATGTAATCCACCCGCTGCGTGTACTTGGCTTTTTGTGACTGTTGGCAAACTATCTTCTCCTCCACCAGAAACCTGAAAGCTTCTGATGGATTGGGTCCAGAGCGACAGTTTCTCTATAAAATACAATACCAAAAAAAAATAAAGACTTTGATTTAAAGAGAAGAGGACTGATGAGAGACAAAAAGAAGGAGAAAGTAGCTTTACCTCCACCATGTTTATGAAGTGCAATAAAAACTCCTGGGCATCCTGTTGACGATTGGTGGAAAACTCTGGGTGGCCCCGTCCAACGAGTGCTTTAAACATGCGCGGCGCTATTCCAATTTGGTCACCCTGCAGGGAAAAACATCGAGGGAAAAGTGTTAAGTTTGACTTTAGCTTCACCTATTTCTGAGAGCGGATCAGGAAAATGAGAAACTTAAGACTTTAAAATCCACTGCGACACATTTGTTACTTCTTACTCTGGGTTCAGATGAACCGTTGTCATCGCCGGGTTCTGGTGCTGGTTTGGAATACTCTCCTGACAACAGCCCATAACCCAATTTAGCTCTGTGAAAAACAAACAAAGCTGACATCAATCAACAGCCGACAAACCTCATGAAGCAGACTCCTGCAGGGGAGGAGGATTTAAGGAAGAGAGTGGAAAGTTTATTCATGAAGGAAAGACTTTCTGCCGAGAATAAAAAGGTTTTTGCAAAGGTGAAGTTGTTTAAAATACACAAATTATATTTTTTCAAATTTGTGATTACTGAAGTGAGAAGTTTCCTTCCATTAGTCTTGCATACAAGTAAAACTCAATTTATATATGTTCCTAATATTAATCTAATTTTCAAACTACCTGCTCGGGATCTGCCAATGAAAAACTGATTTTTTTCCCCCCAAAACCTGGTACAAAGCATGTCTCCCTGTATGTTTTGTGTCCATTGTCTCTGATTACACAAAGTCAAATTAAATTTAAAAATTTAGTTCTTTGCCTTCATTATCATACAGAACTGCGTCTGAATGTTTCTAACAGGAACAGAAAGGTAACAGCAGTAAACACTAAAGAGACACAAAAAGCTTAACATTTCTTTACTGAAAAAGATGTTTGCAAAAGAGAAAAATCACTCATTTTTAAAGCACATTATCCAACACTGTCCTTTGCTTCCTGCTGTACATCTCTCAGATGGTTTCAGGCACCTTATGGTAATTTCACAGCTTGTTTTTTTAACGAGGACACTCACACTTGAGTTTTGAAGTCCTGGGTTGGATCACTTGGCGCTTCATCGATGATCTTGTCAAAATTTGACACATATCTGCAGGGCGTGAAGAAAAGGGTTCAGTGCCTTTGTTATATTCAAATGGAAGACACTTTAAATTAATTTCTCTCTGCTGTTTTACACATCTTAAATGTAATATTCTCTCTTCAGTCTGCTGACAGCGATAACATAGGAAAGATGGAGATTGAGAAAGAAAAAAAAAGGAAGCACTGACTTGCTCTGGAAGTCTGGTATGGTGAAGAGCACTTGCATGACAGAATTGAGGTAGCAGCTGTTTCCCAGGTTCCTCATACCGGTCAGACCGGGCCCAAACATGGGTTTCAGGGTGGTACCAGACTCCTGGATTACCTCCCACTCCCCTACACGCTGGTTTACAGCAATCTCCAACTCTGTCATTGTCCGCTCAGTCTAAGAAGAGAAAATAAAAAATCTTAAGAGGCTGCAAGACGTGGAGCGAGTCTTGATATATAAAAGGCAATAGAATGAGGAGCAGATTGAGTAGGACTGAAGGGTAATGACTGCAGGCAGATGAGCAAGAACCTATAAAATGACAGAGCTGAGTGCTGCAATCTGCTGCCTGCTTATATCAAACACTTTCTGCACTCCGTGTGTGGCACATCATTACGCGGGTGCAGAAATATATTAGCAAGACAAAACACAACATTAGAGAACAGTGAGAGGTACATTGATCTTAAAAATCGACATCTGTGTAATGCGAGTTCTACACAGGAGAAGCAGATGGCTCAGAAATTAATGGCAGCAGGAAACCAGAAAACATACAGGTGTTCAGAAAAATTGAAAAAGTAGCCAGATAAAATGTATTGTCTAGAGATGTTATTGTTATTATTCAACAGTTTATGTTCTATTTTATTTCTCTAAGTTGATGATTCTGTGACAATGAACTGATATTTTAGAGCCATAATTGATATTTCAGTCCAAACCAGGCATCACTGATGGATCAAACAAAAAATCCATAGTCTGATATTGTTATTTGGCTTCATCATTCATCTTGAAAGTTCAAATTTACAGTCGATAAAACAAATTCATTTATTAAGAAATACCAAATAAATGCATTTGTTTGTCAAATGTCCTAAAGTTTACGCATGAAGACTGAGCCCGTCATGTGAACCCAAACATTCAGAGAGGCAGAAATTGTGTTTTATTGTACAATAACATCAAGGAGACAACTGGAAACAGCAAATTCCCTTGCCAGATTAGAAACCAAGCACTAAGACAACAGTAATGTCTAAACAGATATAGTACACGTTGGATTAGGAAATGTCTGCAGCCTTGTGGAAAACTTTATTCGAAGGTAAGCTTAAATTTAAATATAAGTTTTCATTAAATCTCAAAAGTGGTCAATAAAACTAGTGTTATGAAATCTTTTTCATGCAACATCAAACTCACCTTCTCCATGGTCATCATGTCAATGCCAAAGTGAGATAAGTGCTCCGGTAACTTGGAATCCAGCACCATGTCATCCTCATCATAGGAATACACATCTAAACATACAAAACATGTGAAGGTAAAGACACGCAGACAGAAGCACATAGGCAGTTCCAAACTTTCTATAAATAATAGAGAACATAAATAAAACAGATTCTATTTTTACTACAAAAGTGAGTCCTGACTGAGCTTGTGTTCTGCTTACCAGCGCCATCAGGGGTGATGGTTCCAAGTTTGACAGCGAGCGGGTATCCCGTCTCCTGGTAGTGGAGAAGAGCGTGGTTGTTGCCACCTGAGCCGTCAAAATACCGACGACCACAAAGCACTTTACCATCCGTCAGGTTCATCCAAATATTTTCCTGAAGGTCACAGACTTCACACCTCCAGCCACTATAAAGGGGAAAAAAAAACATCTATCATGAATGATGTTAAATCAGTAGCTCCTAAATGTCTTTACATTACTGAAGTATTTCAATAAATATTCAAATGGATCAGTTCAGTTTCAAGCTAGAAGAATTGACTTTTTACAACACTGAACAAAGAGCTGGGACTTCACCTGGGAGGGATCTTGAGTCCGTTGTCAAGTTGTTTCAGGTCAGCGGCATGCTTCGACTCCTGCCTCACCTCCCCGTCCCACTGCTGAACTTGTAAGGTGTGAGACACTGAGTCGGCTGCCATGATTCCCGCCATTGACAAAGACACCTAGATTTAACAATAAAATTACACATAAACAAGCTTATAAGTAATAGGTTCAAAAGTCTGAAGGGTATTATTTGAAGTTGTCCATCTATGACTTCTTATACACTGAAATTCCAACCAGATCTAACTTACCCGCTCCCTTACAACATCAGGCATTGTGGCAAGGTCCTCTGAAGTCACTTCCTGTCTGTCTGGTAAAATTACAACCTTTACGTCCTCCTCATATTGCTCCTGATCAACATCAAAACCTCCTTCAATCCCTGGACAGAAGAGAAACAGAAAAGGTAGCAGATATTATTTCTTAGTAAGGACTCTGGATGACTTTTTTTTTTAAAGCATCACTGAACAGCTTAAAACTATTGGGAAAAAGTCAGACAGAGAAAACTTGTCCAGTCATCATCAAAAAAATGCTCAAAGGATGCATCACTTCAGTCTTCTGCAGCAGCCTTCTTTCGGTTGTTCCCTCTTCAGGGGTCTCCAACTTAGTTAACTCACCTATGGCCAGTCTTGTGGGCTTTTTCTTAGGTGGGTGCCCAGAGCCAGAATTACTGTCATCTTCCTTCTGTGAGCATAAAAACAGGATGTTATGACAATAAAATGTGAATGTCTCAAACATTTAACTGCATGACATCGTGACGTTAAGGTTGAAAGTTTACCTTGGCTTTACGAGTCCGGGTGATGTGCAAATAAGCTCTCTGACCGGTCCGAGCATGGTGTCTGTCCACGTACTGACTACCAAAACCCAGGAAACTGTTCATGCACACATACAGGCCTCCTTCACTCTCCTGAAAAAAAGCACATGAATATTAATTGTGACAGTCTTTTCTTACAATCTAGTCACAATAAATTAATAATAAAAATTGGAACCAGACAGTGCATTTGAATGACAAAGCATCAGTTGGTGCAACCAACTACTTTTAGCTCTTCTAGCAGCTAGCTAACGTTTACTACAAAGCATCAAAGTAAAATATAAATGACTAATACGTTATTTTAAAAAGTTCGAATAAAGTTATTAGCATTATTAAAGTTGTGACCATAAAATAACTGCGATAATTTGCTTTCTGATTTAAAGAGATAGCTAAAAGAACAAGTGCAGCTAAGTTTCCATTACAATGCTACATTAGCTTAGCTTGATGCTAGCTTATCAGTTAGCCGAGAGAGGGAAATACGGTAAACCAGTTTGTCAAAGTGGGCCAAAATGATATGTCAGACTTAAGAAGGCGATACTAATTTGATAAGAAAATAATCACTGTTCTTTTAGTTACCTACGGTTGTTATTTATAAAAGAAAAAGCTCACCGGCGAGGAATATGACAGGGCGCATTCATCTTTGTGGACACGGTCTCCCGGCTTTGGAACACGAATTGTGGACAAAACCGACATCAAAACCTCACCAACATCCGCCATCGTAAAACTCACTAATTTCGGTACTTAATGGGAATTTATTTCGTGAGAGTTTGTCCACTGAACCTTCAGATTACCCGTCTGTTGTCTAGCCTGCCTGCTACTGTCTGTGTTCGCCTGAATGAATCATGAGAAGCTGCCTTGTGTTGAGGGAAGGCCGAGTGAGTCACTATGACAAGCAAATGTAGCATATAATCGTAAAACAGGCTCTTCTAAGTAAATATTCATAATTAAATCATACACATTATCTATCTATCTATCTATCTATCTATCTATCTATCTATCTATCTATCTATCTATCTATCTATCTATCTATCTA
>JAVKLF010000042.1:7192527-7206219 GCA_034783495.1 Millerichthys robustus
AAAAAAACATCCTTTACAGCAGATGTTTGGAATCAAAGCTTTATTGCTGAGTATTATCTTCAACACTGCAGTCAGGATATAAGTAGCCTGAAAACAACTGTAGTGCATCAAGTATGTTACAATACGCAGATTGGCATAAACTTTATTTTGCAATGAAGCAATTTTTTGTTTAACAAGAACAATATGAAAAAAGCAAAAGGGAGAGAAGCCTGGAAAAATCATTCTTAATCATGTGGTGTCATTTTACCAACCAAACATACACACACGCACGCACACGTCTCATCATAGTAGTAACAGTCCTGCTAGTCATCAGTTAGCTGTCCAGGCAGATTATTGATCACTAAACAATTAAATAAAGTACTAAAAAACAGAACTGCAGCACTTTTGATTTGTGTTTAATCTCTAGAACTGCTTTTCTTCACGAGCACTTCTGGGTGAAAAGCAGAACTCCTGGTATTATACAGCAAGACAGTACCTTCAATCAACTAAAATGTACTGATGTATAATGAGAGCAGGGAGAGTACTGAGTGTGCTAACACAAACCTCACAAGATACTAAAGGATGCACATGGTGCTTTGTCTTGTTTACTTGAGAAAACTTAGTTTCGGTCAAAGTGACGTACATCCAATCCATTCTCCAGACCAGAGAAGAGGAAAACGTGAGGACTGCCTCGTTTTTAAAACAGCAGCGTGAATACTGCTGGTTGCTTTTTTCCAGATGGAGACCGATACTGCATTAATACCAATTCCAACATAATCTCACGATGAAGAGTCACATGATAGATATCACAGTGTTTTCCTCTATTAGTTCTTACAAATCCTTCCCAGCACAAAGTTCCAGTTCTTGCCAAACATCAGTCACCCAAACATTTCCCTCCCAGCAGAACACATTCACACTCAATAAACTCTCCCCGGGCTTGTCCTCATTCTGCTCCGCCGTCCACCTCCCTGTGGCTGAAATGAGCCAGCAACGTGTCCAAGTCCCGCCGGTCGGCTGCGGAGTACAAAGAGCTCTCTCCCATCATGCTTAGGGCCATGCGTAAAGTGGACCAGATGTTGTCGGACATCACCGTGGCGGCCGCCCCTCCGGGTCCTCTCGCAGCTCTGGACCCATCGCCTGCAGCCTGACGCTGCAGAGACAGAGCTTCAAGGAAGTGCTCCACTGCCTCTCTGAGGACAAAATATTATTCCTATTTAAATAATTTTTGCAATACTTTGATAACAACCTAAATATAAGGCTACAGTCACACTGCAGCTCTCGGTGCTCAATTGCAACTTTTTACTCAAATCTGATTTTTTTGAGTGGATATTTTGACCTCCATCAGACTCCGGTGAAATTGCTTTATGTCGTTGATGTGACCCGCATGTGCAGAAAATGACATGACGTCACTTGCTGAAAGTGAAAAATCTGATATGGGTTGCATTTGCCTGCAGTGTGAACGTAGCCTAAGACACAGTAGCATATAGTATGACTTAAAATAGATTGATTTTACACCTTAAAGTTCTGTCTTACCTAAAATAAGTTTTTGAATTAAACAAGTGCAACGCAAAAATCCTTTAAAAGTTTGCCATGTCCTCATCAAAAACAAACATAGTTTAAACTAAATCTGCTGCCTCACCTGTGTGCACCTAAGTTAACGCAGCTAATTCCCAGGTTATAGCGGCTGCGGACAAAACCTGGCTGCAGCTCCAGGGCTCTCCTGTAGGCGGCCACGGCCTCTTCTGAGCGGCTTCCGTTGGCCAACGTAGCTCCCAGCTTATTCCACAGCAGGTAGTCCTTTAAGAATCGCCAGACAAAAGGTGCTGCCTTTATTGTGAAAATGGACCAATTTCAGTGCTTTTTCCCCCCACAATTCCCACTAACCTGAGGAGTGACTGACAGAGCAGCACTGAAGCAATCCACTGCCTTGTCGTATTCTCCACTAAGGTTGAAGAGAACCCCCAGACCACACTGCAGCTGGGGGTCCACCTGTGAGGGATCTGAGTTGGCTGCATGTAGGAACAAGTTCTGGACATCATTAAACAAAAACCTGCTCACAAAAAAACAAAAGGACACAACAAATGAGAGCCGTTACATCGCCAAGAACTCAATGCAGATATTTATTTCCATCTAAAATCTCCCAGGTCCGTCTTACTCACTCTGGCAACAGCGACCCGAACCTCTCCTTCTCTTTTTCTCCATCTCTGACGGTCTCTCTCTGACGCTCGCTCTCGTTCTGCTCCCACACAGACCGGTATTTTGGATTGTGTTTCAGCCAGTCACGTAATGTCTCACAGGCCTGCCTGTGCAGCGACTCATTAGTGAAGCTGACGGCCAACGCCATCAGGGCGGTCAGGTTGTCCTTCTTCAGCTCTATACACCTAATGAGAGAGCGAAAAGGACAAAAATAGGAAAAATAACAAATCTATGACAATTAAAAACTGTCAAATTTTTAATACAGCACTGCTAGGTTTTTAAACAACGGTCTTTGACTAGCTGTTTATGTGTGAGGGGATGAAAATGGAAAATGTGATTAGAGAAACAAAAACCTAACTTTAAATAAATAACAATGAAATGTGCCAATTTGTCACAAATCTTGCCTTATAAGACTTAAAATGAAAGAAAATCATAATCACTTCAGTTAGCTCAGGTAATAAGAATATCTACTCCGTCTCCTGCAGTTATAAAATTTCGTGCATTTTCAACACGACAGGAAGTTTCAGACAAATACTGGTTCTGACCTGCGGAGGGCGCTGATTGCTGCAAATTCCTGCTCATTCTCTGCCTGACAGGTGCCCAGATATTGCCACGCCTGAAATTTAATAACAAAAACAACTCACAATGTTGTATTTACAATCGGTTACTCCTTCCGTATCCGAAACAAAACAAACAACCAAAAAAAATACGACAGAGATATGTACATTTGCACTATTTCATTTTTGTTTAATAAAAATAATCTAATCTAATAAATAAAAGCAAGATTATTTTTTTGTTTTTCATTAAACACCGGCTAATCACAGACTTTACACAGGGTTCCCACCAGCTGGTTGTCTGGTTCCTTCTGGACGGCACTTTCAAAGAAGCGAACAGCTCCAGGAATGTCCCCCGCCTCCATCCTCTTCAGTCCTTCTGAAAACGGGTCCGGGTGGGATAAGTAAGGGTTGTCCTCTTCAAACTGATATCCCTGCAACAAATGGAAGAAACTACAGATATCAGAAACCCTTCAAGCACAGAAACGGACGATATTTCTCAGAGACTGGCTGCTATGAGCAGACACCTTGTCGTAAGAAGAGCTGAGCAGATGATCGTAGTCCGACAGCCAGGGATGGCTCTCTGCGTCTCTCTTGGCCATCTCCTCCCACTCTTGCTGCAGCTTCTCCCAGAAATCCACATCGCTCTGCCAAAACGAAAGACACAAACATTTACTCACTGGCTTCCTCATTTCGTTTAAGGAGAAATGTTTGACTTCACATATCCAAGGAAAAAGAAAACAGCCCATTGGCTGCTTTTTCTAGCAAGACGGGATTAAGACTGAAAATCAATAGACGCTTTTTCCATTTGAACAGGATTATAACTTTGTGTAGACTGTTCTGGAAACCTTCATTTACTATCCAGTTTTAGTCCCCCCCACCCCTAAAAGTACCCGAACAGTCATTTGTTTTTGTTTTGCTTATATCCATCTTACCTCCACCGCAGCTTTGGCTTGATGAAAATCCGGCCCGGATGCTGTGAACTCGTCCACCCAGGCTTCAGCCGATTCCTCTGATACCTGAAGAGCATTAAAGAGCAATGACAAGGGTTGCCACGAGTCCGTATGTTCTGGCTATGTAATAAGAAAACGTTCTGTGAGAATGAAAGACAGTGGCGTTGAAAAGGGGAACGATGAAGCAGGAAGTTAATGTAAAAGAAGCAAAGATGAGAGCAGAAAGAACACAGTAACAGTCATTTGCTACAACTTGGTTTTCCTTCTTCCCACTTTTTAAAATCTTTTTTGTTTTTTGTTTAATTTGGAAGAAGCAAAAACTTATAACAGCGAAGATCTCTAACATCTTTAAATTGTGCATAAAATACAAATCTGCGTTTTCCTGTTAAAATGAACTTCTACTAACATAAAAAACCTACAAAACCTACTGCTGCCACGACCACAAAGGTCCTACCTGCCTGACGACTTTGGCCCACTGCTCTGCTTGTTTAGCTTTAACTTTCTCAATTTGTTGGTTGGTCTCTGGAGGTTCCAAGGGAAGACTCCCTCCCCCCGTCTCCGTCAGGAACTACGATGGGAGACGAGGACGGGTGGCAAATGGAACAATGTTTTTGAGGAGCAGGAGGCAGTTGGCGGGAAGGATTTGGTTTGGAACGGGTGGGTGGAGGGAGCACAGTTTTAGGCAGAACCGGTAATAAATAAATAAATGAAGGTTGTTATTTGAGGGAATGGCGAGTCAGGAGTTTGAGGACGGGTTAAAAAAATGGGAACAGTAAATGTCAGAGTTAGAGGGCATGGAACAAAGTATTCAGTCATAACAAAATCAGAGCTGAGAGTCAATCTGAATGATAAAGGAGCCCTTTTTTTACCCAACAAAATGAAAAAAAAAATGAAGAAAAAAAACAGAAGAAAGAATCAGAAGTGATAAATAAGCACAGAGATGATAAAAAGTTGATAAATAAGGAGCAAAATGTGGTATTTGGACTTAACGTTAGCAAATACAAGTTGAGGCAAATAAATAACGCAGCGTAAAATATTATTTTTACAACTATAGTGAGAGACACTATTCCAAAGAATTATGTATGGCATAAATAAGTGCTTGAGACAATGACGATAAAAAATAAAAATGCGCTTGTTGCCACTTTATAAACATGATCAAATTCAAGATTTTCAATAGAAACACTGAAACAGCGCCAGAGAAAGACTAAATTTATTACTGTGACTGGTAATAAATTAAGAACCAATAAAATGTAACGAAATACTTGATATATTAGTTAATTATTTTAGTTCTCTTATTTTTCCCTTCAAGGTGAAAAAAAATAAAATTTATTCAAAAGTATTCATTACCTATGAGAAACCTTTCATCCATAAAATGTAAAAGTTTAAAGAACAGGTTGTTGGACAAAATAGAGTAAAAAAAGTACAGAAAAGCACTTATTGTTTTAACAATGAAAATGTATTTATTAACCATTTTAAAGGATGAATTGGATGTTCTTAAACATTAAAATGAAAATTCCTTATCTTACAATTTACTAGTTGAATATCAATACAATTTCATTTTTATCCTATTCATTTATTATCAGAGTTCTAACTTGCCTGGTTTTGTTTTCTTTTACAATGTTGTTATCATTTATTTTTCCTATTTTGGCAGATTTTGTACAGTCCTTCAGCTTTATGATCTTCATCTGAAATTCCAACTTCAGTAAAAACGAGATAAGAGAAAACACCAAAACAACCTGAGCTCGGTTGCAGACGTAAAAAACTAAATTAAAATGAAGACACGTTGAAAAACAAGTTTTCTCTGCAGCCTTGAGATTTATATTACAGACTGTGGCTCGGTTTTGGTTCCATTTGTGGAAAATATTACGCTGCGTCAGATACCCGGGTGATGAGTCACAAGGCAGACCCTACGCTGTGCAAAAAAAGAAAGAAAAAAAAAATTTGCCCCCAAAATACTGCGTTCCCAGTTGAAACCACGCCCTCCTCAGTGGGCTGTGACTCGTACCTGGTTGAGGTTGGAGGCCCAGTTCTGAGCCTCCTGGGCCTGAACTGTATCTGTGAGCTGTTTGTCTGTTCTGCTCTCCACTGTCACACTGCCCTCTCCAATCTGCCTAATGAATCGCAGGAACTACACAACAATAACAAAAATTAAAAAAATGACAACAAAAAATGTATTTATCATCACTAACTCCTCAGGGTTTGCTAAAATGCAGCTAATTTCTTATAAAACTTCAAAAATAAACACTACAAAACTTGAGCAATTACTGCTCCACAGTTTTAAAGATTTACTTTTTGGAAAAATTTAAGAAACAAAAGAGACAGAAAATGGTGAAAGGTTTGACGCGTGGCGTAAAGATGATCCACGACTGACAGAAAGAAACAACGCTCACCTCTGTGTTTTGCAACTTGGGGTCGTCGACCTTTGAGACGAGCTCATTGGCCGTCTGTCGCAGCTCATCTTCAGGCTGATACTCCTTTGTCCTGTCAAATACAATAATTAAATAAATAAATAACATACCAACATGATGCTGGGCTGAGGTTTAAGCCAAAGCAGAAGTTCTGTTCTCTTGTGGTACTGCAGGCTGGAATAAATTATTTCAAGCTGAAAGCAGAACTTTGCCTTTCGTTTGATGCCAGTGAAGGCCAATTTTCTTTACATGAGCTTTCATTCAAGCTCAAATGCTTCCATAACTTTTGCAAGAGCTTTCATCTAAACAAGCTCAGCATAATTAAAGAAAGGCAGATGAGGTTAAAAGTTAGAAAAATTATTATCTGTTTGACATACTCATTCAACAAGATGATTTTCAAGGTTTATTTTTTGTGCTTCTCTTTTCTTTTGCTCCCCCACAAGTGTTGTGACTGTGTTCCAGTTTATTAACGTTTATAAAGCCTAATTTTCTGCATAGTTTCAAAGCGCATGCCATTCTCACCATTCACTCTCCTTGTCTCCAAGGTCCCCCAGCCACAACTTCTCCTCAGACTGCTCCAGATACTCCTCTGCCCAGCGTCCAGGGTCTAGAAGCAAGAAGAGGAAAACAGTCAGAGAAAAAGACGTACGATTTTTAAAAGATGAATATGTTCTCAGCACTCTGCTGTCATTTTAAAAAAAAGAAGGAAAAAACAACCGGAAAGCTGCAGGTCGAGCAAGTATCCAGTGCGAGAGGAGGACGGACGTGAACTCAAATTACCTGCGGCCTCAGCGATAAATTCTCTCGTCCAATCAGCATCTGCCGCATCGCCGAGAGCATTCAGTCCCGATGTGGCAGCAGAGTCAGAGGAACCTGAGAGGAACTCGGCTGCCCAGTCACCCGAGAGGGCCAGTGCCGCCACATCTGGAGCTACAACACAGGGACATTTTTGCCTTTATTCAAACAGTTTGTGCATAATTAAAACCAAGCCTAAAAAAACACTTCAAACTGGCGTGTAAAGCAGATAATAAAAAGAGTGAAAAGGATAGAACACCTCTTTGTGGAGCTTGTCTGTAGCTCTGCTGGTCAATCTGCTGCATCTCCTCCAGCAGCTGACCCATGTCAAAGGTGTGTGGGGGTCGTGGGGGTGCCTGAAGGAATTCATTTACCAGCTGAAGCGAAAACAGAAGAAATACATCACAGCTGAACAACATTATGAGAATGTTTTGAAGATAATATACTAACGACTGATGAAGAAAACAACTGACCTCTTCTTCTGTTGCTATTTCAATGGGAGTGGGAGCAAGCTGAGAAAAAAAAGAGGTAAAACAACAAAAATATCAGAACCAGCAAGTGATTAAATACTCTGAAAAAAAAAAAAACTTTAATTTTACTGTGCGCGTCACAATGAGCTACTCACTGTTGGTGTCGAGCGGTGCCGCCAAGCCCCGTCTTCTTTGGTCATATGACCGGTTAACTTCATGAGGGGATTGGATCCCCCACATTCTGCTTCCACCAACTCCCGCATCGCCATGGCAACACAAGGATACGGCAAACCCGACCACGCTGTCTAAAAACTGAGGAGGACAAAAAGATGCAACACTAAGTTTGCTTTGGACAGTTTTAAGCGTAATTTATGTTGTTATTGTCTTTCTTCGTTTCACATGAATGACAAATCTGTTTTAAACACTTAACACGGACACTTGTACATTCTTGCTTTGGTGGATTTATTCAGTAACCAATCTGCGGTGCACATGTTTCGAATATTACACGAAAAGAAAGAAAAAAAAGTGCCTACTCTAAATAGTTTCCCTACTATAAATCCAAAACATCTTTCTGCATCAAATGAAAAGGTAGTCTGGACTGCAGATGGCTCTGTGCTCACAAACAATCAGTAGCGAGTCTGGTTCATCTCGTCAAACAACAAAAAGTCTGCAGCAGATCAATCACGAATTAAACTAACGAAGCAAACTAAAACAACAATCTGCACAGTTGTCAGACAAGATGTTCTGTAGTTCAACAAACTGCTGTATTCAGTAACATAACCCTGATTTTAAATCTGTAAAAGACAAGATAGTTTATATTAACTGCATTGACTTATGATTATCATTTTCTAATAGTTCCCTTAAAGAAACATTTTTCCTTTTTTAAACCAGTGTGCCAGAAAAATGACATTCGGACGACTTCATGCCACGGCAACACATTCAGACTCCATCTGCTGTTTTTGTGTCACTTTCTAGCTTTAAGTGAACCATGAATATTGAGAACATAAAAGCCCAGAAGGGACTTCAACATTTGCAACGTATTTCACTCAAGCAGTCAAGTAAATTCAGAATATTTTAGCTTTTAATGTCACTGCTGCCTTTACAAAAAGAAAAGAACACCAGTAACATGTTTAAAACGAAAATAACAAGCTGTAATTAGTATTTTATAAATCGATGTAAATTTACAGACAGATATAAGACATATTAGCTGTTTTTTGCATGTTGTTTACTCACCTGATCCTCAAAAACCAGAGTAATATTACAGTTTTTAAATCATTTGTACATAAAACGTTTCTTCTGCTGTGCTCCCGATATGCAGCTCCAGGAATGAACAGCCACCCAAATGTTACATTTGCTGACCTACTCAAAAATCTCTCCAACGTCCCTGGAGGGACATGCAACAATGACCATTTTCATAATGAAAAATGAGAGAAATTTAATTCCCTGTCTGTTCAAACCTACTCTTTACCAGAGCAACTAATTGTGTTGACCAAAAAAAAATCTCCTGAAATATTACACAACGTGCAGGTGGACTGCTCATTGCAGAAATGTAGACTGATTCACACACAGCTGCTGCTTTATGATTAGGGTCAAAGTAAGAGGATTAGACAAAGATATTAATACAGACATTATCACAGATAGGTCACTGTGACACCTGCTTAAACACAATAAATTTGGATGATTCACTCTGTAAGGCTGTGTTTTTGTTAAAGATGTCCCGTGTTTTAATGTAAAAATAAAAAACTACACAAATCGTGAAAAGGGTTTAACTGAGCGCACCTGTCAGTCAACGTTCAGGTACCTGACTGGCCCCCAAAGCTAACCGTAGCTCAACAGCAACATTAGCTTCGTTATCTCCTCAGCCTAATAGGCTCATCAAAGCGCCAAAGAAAAAAGGAGAAATAAACAATTAACTACCGCTCTACTTTTAAAACAAGTGTCCTAAGTGTTGGTTAGCAAGCTATCAGCATAGGGCCAGGGTACAGACATGAATCCTGTAGCGAGTACCCGGTGGAGGAGTGTGATTAGACGGGTAGCATGATGTTCATCTCACCGCCGACAGCTCCTCCTCCGCTGTAGCCGAACAACAGTCGCTCCGCTCCGGGTTTCTGCCTGTGTCCTCCCTCCCTCCCTCCTCCTGGCTCCCGTTTCTGCAACCGAGTCGGTACAAATGTTTTCCAGTAATCGTCCGACACCGACCGCTGAGTGCTCTATTAGCTCCCCGCTTTTCTATTTACCTTCCTGCTCCATGACCCACAAGACCCTTCACCGACCGCTTGCTTGGAACAGCCCACTTACGTTACGCTGCCTAGGTATTCTTCAAACGTTTTTACGTACGGGGATGCCAGCGCTTTAAAACAAAAGAGAACGTAGGTTTACGTTAAAATATGGGAACGTAAGACCAAAGTCCAATCAAGAAAGACATGTAGTTACAAAGTCGTGTGTCCGTGTTTCTGCGTCACAAAAAATATATAAATTAATTATACAAACACTATATATATATACATTGATATATAAATACAAATTTATATACACATACATGTTATGAGTTCTTAGGTTCCCTTAAGTCAGGGCTATTCAACTGGCCGTCAGCGGGCCACATCCGGCCGGATGGTGACATCCTTCCAGAATGCCAATGAGGCCCACCCCCCACCGATAAAAAAAAACCAACTTATTTATTTAAAAACTGTTTTTTAAATTTATTCAAAATTTGTCCTTTATGATTTAATGCAACATAGTAAACAAACTAAAAATGTAAAAGATACTAGGCTACTTGACTACTTGTTCTTTTACAAAATGCAATGCTTCTACCATTATCGGGCAACCGTCATAGGTTAAAAGGTCAAACCTGTCATCTGCTGCAGCAACAATGTATAAAATAATAACTTCTGCTACGGGGGATCAGCTTAGTCTTGTGGTCTTGGTAGTTCTTTGGAAAACCGTTATAACTCAACTCAAGCCCTGAATGCATCCAGGAATGCAACGCTATTATGCAACGAGGAAGCCATAAATCAGCTCAGTGCCGAAACTGCGATGAAACCTCAGGACATTATCTGACGTGAGAAAGAGGTGTGCGTTTTATAGTCAGATAGGTCCCAATTTCAGCTTGTTTTTTAAGCAGCTTATTTATATCAAAATGTATTTTTTGTGCGTAATTTCTGCAATAAGAAATCCTTCTCGTGGAGACGTCATATAATGTTTTTATTATGAATTTTGTAATGTTTTCTGACAGTTCTCAATAACAATAAATCAGCATAATCCATCTCAGCGTTGTATCATTAATTACAGGTAATGTTCAAACATAGTAATAATATAAGGTATTATTCAATGCAATGTTTGTTCCTTCTCAACGTCACACTCAAAAAACAACAGGCTTTATTTACTGACAGCCTTAGCACTGCACACTAATAGGCTACACGGACAGACAGCAAGAGACACAGAGGAAGAGGTGAGGAAGAGGAGAAGTGGGTAAAAGGGCAGGGAGGTGGGGGAGGGAGAGGTGAGGAGAAGCACACAGTTGTACATTCATTAAACCAAAGATGATAAATGGAATGCAAAGGTGACAAAAATAATAATAAATAGCTGTAATAATAAAAAAAAACATTTCATCATAAAACGTGACAAAAAAACAACCCTGAATTCTGAATAAGTGAGACGTTTTGAAGTATCACAACAATGTGCCCTCCATTTTTATGATATATATGAACAAATTCTTAAATTACAACAATATTACACACAAATAAAGAGACACTCATCAAGCCAGAGATGATCATCCTTATCACTACTACTATTATTATTATACTTTTTTCTGATGCTGGAAAGGTGATTCCTGAAGAAGAAAAAAAACGTAAATCATAATATGCTCCCTCTTGAAAATGTGCAGAAAAGAGAAAGAGTGAACGCAAGAATAATAGATATAACAATAATATTGTTAATATTTATCATCGTATGTACAGAAAATTCATTACAATCATTACAATCAAAACTGCCCAAGCTGAGCGGACATTCTGGAAACAGCAGGGCTAGCGCTATGGACTGAGTGTGTGTTTTGGTGTGTTTGCATGTCACATTCTGTAGATGGGTCAAGGGTCAGAGGTCGTTTTACAGCACAAGCTGGATCTCTGCAAAGACTCCAGTTTGAAGCAGCTGACACACAATGCTGAGCGTTGATTAAACGCTCAGAATGTATACTCTGTGATTCATGGAGCGTCGCAGAAGTCGAGTTTGTGTGAAAGGTTGAGGTCTGAGGTTGGTCAGTGTCCAACGTTATCAGGAGGTCCAAGGAGAATAAAACCAGGATCTGATTAAACTAATCTCACTCTAGCAAACTGGGAATGAAACTAAATATGCAACCATGATGCCTGACTGCACTGCCTTCACTCAGTGGAGGTTAAAGAAAATTTCAGAAGATGGTGAAAAGAGGGAGAAAAGAGCTTGTGCACAGACTTTCTGAGTCAGTCTAATAAAGAACTTCAAACATGTGTGGGATCAAGGATCGTGTCTTTGCCTAAGGACTGACTCAAAGCCTTGTTCCAGTTTTGTAGGTTTCACTTTTTTTCTCCAACAAACAAAGAATACAATCCTTTTTTTATTTTACTTCAAACAAAACAGTCCCTTTCAACCAGCATTGCACTATACAGACACGTCACCATGTTGTGATTTAGATCTAGTGCACCACATATAATTTTGGTGGGGTTTATTTAGGCGGTTAGATTACATTAACTGTATACATTGTGCCATTGAACATTTAGGTGGAGAACAACAGCCTGTTGTCGGCTATAGGTCACATATGGCGTTGAGTGTTACAGTGATAGTGTTGTGCGTTGTGTTTGTAAGCGTACATTCCTTATACATGTGGTGTCAGCATATTAAAAGTGTTGGAGTGTGTGACTGGTGAGCTGATTTGTGGTTTCCAAGAGGACTCGTAGAGACACGTGTTGTGGCTCAGTAGCGGCGGGCAGTTCCGTCCCTGCCCTCCTTTTTGATGATGATTCGCTGGTCGTCTCTCCCGTCATCGGGCGACTCCGCCGCCTCCTCGTCTTCCTCGCCCTCCCCCTCCGTGTCAGCAGAGATGCCCATACGAGACTCATAGGACTGCGGGAGCAGATGTTGATGAAAACTACACAATAAAAAATAGATCTATTATTCACAACAAATTAACTGCTGGTTACCTCCATCGGGTTGACAATGATGGTGAGTGCTGAGTCATCCCATTGGCTGCTCCCCTCCTTGGGCCCGCCCCTGGCGCTGTCACCTCGGCGGTGAATAGAGCGAATTCGGAAGACACCCAAGATTACCATGACGACCAGAAAACCCACACACACCATGATGATGACGGTAGCCGCTCCTGGAACCACTGCAACAAAACGAAAATCATTTCGCTTCGTACATAAATTGGATTCTAAAACAACAATTTCAAAAAAATAAAAGTCTGGCTTTGTTTTATTATTTCAAAGTAAATGAAAAGAGCAAAATGAGCTGAAAGCCTTAGGCAGATCCCTTGTTCTGCAAATCAATGAGAAACACATTAATGTGCAGCAGTAATGAAAAGGTAAAAATCATTTCTTCAAAACAATGAACAAAAGAACCTGTACTGCTGCTGTATTATTCCAGACACTGTAATGCACAAACAAAATCAGCCACCTACAAATAGAACATTTTTTCTGATTAATGGTGCTCAGATCTGCAAAGCCCTTTTGTTAATAAATAAATAAATACATTTAAAAATCTGCAGAAACAAATGGGGTTTGGGCTGAGAGACAAAAATTGTACAGGCAAAGTTTTATTTCTCACATTTCCAACAACCAAATGACAGAATGATTGTAAATAAACTGATAAATCTACATCTTTTAACAGAATGCAACTTCACTGTCAGTTCTAATGGTTAGTCAGACTAATGCTACCTTTTACCTACAAATCTGAGATGAATGAAATCCTACAGCATTTCTTGGTTTTTACGCTCATTCCCCTCTCCACGCTGTCAGTTCAGTTTCTCAGCATTAAGCAACAGCGGGCCGCTCCTGTTTAATATGATTTTTCTGTGTTTCTCTGACTTCCAGAGATTCTTCAGTTTTTGTATATGTGTCAGGTCTCCAGTGTTTGGGTGCAGAACAAACTGTCAACTTCAATCAGCAGTGCTCAGGCACTCACAAACAAACCTGCCAGCCGACCTGTCCAACTCAAGACTCTCTGACAAACTCAACCTCCAACACTTAAATACACGTCAGGTCAGCTTTCAGTGTTTGGTATTCCTGCTCAGACAACCTGCTCAGCCACAACCAGCCTCTGTAATCCACTCACTACCACACTCCGGCTGCTTCATGCAGGCCAGGTTTGA
>JAVKLF010000042.1:7217037-7232895 GCA_034783495.1 Millerichthys robustus
AGTGCATCACGTCACAAAGCTGAAGCAAACTGAACAGAAACAAACATAAAACAAATAAAAATAAACAAACCATATATATATATATATATATATATATAAAATAAAGGCATTTAAAAATGCTTGTTGCTTATAGTCCGTTAGTACTGCAGTCTCTAATTTACAAGTGCGACATAAAACTCATCTCACCGTCGTTGTCAATAGCGAAGGGCACATTGGGAGTGATGATGTCATAAAAGCAGATCTGGCTGTACTGCGGGGAGCAGTCGGCATCCAGAGCCTCCACACGCACAATCCGGTCAAACAGACGCCCCTCTGGGACTGATGCCTCGTAGCGACGCTCGACAAACACGGGGGAGAACTCGTTGACGTCGTTTACACGAACATGCACAGTGGCCCTGAGGGGAGGAGGAGTGGGAGGCCAAACACAAGCAGAGAGGCACGGATTATTGTAACAACAGGAAGCTGTAACGACTGAGTAGTTTGCACAGCGCACACAGAATGTAAAAGCGTTTTTTAAAAATCTCATTTCCAAACTGTGAGTGAAAAGGGCTAACTTGTGGGATTTCTTGCTGTTGACTCCGTCAGGTCCTTCTCCGCAGTCATAGGCCTGGATGGTGAAGCTGTGCTCCCGCTGGCTCTCACAGTCCAGCGGCTCCTTGGACCGGACCAGACCCTCACCGGTGGAGCGGTCCAGAACCACGGCTTCAAACTGGACTGATCCTGAACCCAAGGGGCCATTGTGAACCCGAAAACCACAGATTTCACCTGGGAGAGAGATTGTGAGAGACAACAAGATCAGTTTAACCTATTGTTATACAAACACTCAATTTAGGAGGGAACATTTTTTAATTGCTTTTGACTTGGATAAAAAAAAATCTCTCAGTTATTTCTTTGCAACTGGTTACTGTAACACCTACTTTGACCTTTTTAATTATTTGAACAGCTTTAAACGGGCCTCCTTCTGACTAATGAGCCTCACTTCTCATGGCTCTTTAAAGCACTCTAAAAGGCTGGTTCAATCCTATTTTGCGCAGAAATATTAAGGTACTAAATGTCTTTGCTGGAAAACCATTAGACAGAAATTGAAAGAGGCAACATTGTAGTTTAAACTGACCTTTTAGCCTTTGTACCATTTTTAATGTGTTCAACTAATTAGGATTTTTCTATTTTTGTTCCGCTATTAGCATTCTGTTAATTGTGACATGATTAGATAGCTGTTAAAAAAATAGAGAGAATGAACATCTGTAACTTCTTTTAATAAAACTTAAGATGGTACAATACAGGCTAACAAAAACCCAGATCATCACATATTAAACCTGCAAAAAGGAAAAGTTGGTTTACTTTAATTGTATGTCAGAAACTTGATTATCTTTCACTATTTGCTTTTGTTTATATTAAACTTTTAGCTGCTTTTACAGGCCTTTTACAGGTAAAACAGTTTAACACCTAATATCCCAGAGCCAGGAAACATGAACAGAATTTATTCTCCGACAGAAACAAAGCAAATCCTTTCCTCCTAAAAATTATTTTGTCTAAATGGCAGCATATATTGCTCCCAGACCTTAAAATGACGATAAGCGTTGATGGTGACAAAGATGCACAAGCTGTCCAGAACATGTGCTCTAATGACCTCAATACAAGCCCAAATTCCAGTTTTAGAGCACAGATAAAAACCTAGATGGTCCTCAACCGGTTTAGCTCTGAGGAACCAGCATCTTTGGTCTTCAAACAAAAATTTCAAATTATGATTCAGCAGACCTCAGGTCAGTTTTTGTCTCAAACCATCACATACAAAGCTGGATTTAAAACTATTATCTTTATGGTATAATTTTAATTTCAGTTTGTGGATGTAGCAGTTATGTGTTTGAGCTCAATGCTGATTTATGAAATGTAAATAGTGCAACAAAACCTCCCTGGATTTTCTGAATCTTTCAGTGGCAAAAATTTTGCAAAATTTTCAGGAAATAGGTGAGTTTTTAACAGATGTTGTTCAAAATGACACAATCGTAATGTTCATTAAAAAAACAATAACATCAAACAATATTTAGAACTTCTAACTGTTTTAATGCTTTATGTGTTTTTTATATTACATGTATTACACTTAAATAAAGTAGTAGTAGTAGTAGGGTTGACATCCTATTGTATTTTAATCAGATACTCTTAATTTATTTGCAAATCACTGAATTATGATTTGTACTTATATATTTTACGTGATGCAAACTAAAAATGTATCCTCTGGCTTAACAACAAGAGAATGCTCATTTGAAAACTTGATTTTTATTGGTCTAAATAAAATGATGTCATTGGGAATTCCAGCCATATATTTTAAGAGGAATCCCCAAATTTCATAATGATGTTAAACATTATACAAAAGGGTTTCCTGGCATTACAGCAAAAAAAAATTGTCATTTTTAAAGGAAATTAAAAGGATTATTTCTGAAAACACATCCGCTAGAAAAGTAAATTAGGAAGTTTATATACTGTTTTAGTTACTGGGACTTCAAGATGGTATCTTTATGGATTAATTTAAACGTAGATCTCAGTTATGGCAAAAAACAATACATTCACATTTTCTGCACTGCAGCTGTGTTCATTCTGACTCATTTTGCCGACACAAATGTCTGCACTGAGGCAGTAAAAACACCTAATGTTACGTCTCAGCTCTAAAACTGTAGAAACTCGTAATGCCGATATCTGGACGTACCACTTTAACTCAAATGGTCTGTTACCATCGAAACTGAATGAGAAAAAAAAAAGAGATTGCATTAGCACCTAAAATAAAAATCCTTAGAATTAGCAGCTGATCTTTATCGGCTGACATAAGTCAAAGGTTTGTGTTCAAACAGGTAATTTCTCTTCTTTCTTGACACAGGCTCAATACATATCAGGAAACCTTCAAGTAACTGAAGTTGATCTTTTGTAATTTGACTGAACACGATTATTTCCAGGACTCTGAGGGCAAACATGATCACCTTATTACATCACACTGCACAGTCAGAACACTGCTGATTGCTCCTGCAAAGTGAGGTTGAATTACACTATGATGGTCTAAAAATAGTGCACTCTGTGTCTGAACACATTCGCCTTTATATTTAGGTGGTCTTTAGGGAAATCGCTCCAGTCTCATAGCTGAAAAAATGTGTGCATTATTTACTATTAAAAACCCAAGCAAACAAAACAAACAGGAATAAACCTCTGAATGGTCACATGACTGCAGCATCGCTCTGTCTGCAAAATAAAAGTTGGATGATTTCCTGTCTCATTTGTCTCATTGTGGAGACAAGCTTCAGTTTGGCTTCATGAGCAAATGATTTGACCCATTTTATTTTCTTTGTAGCAGCCATTCAAAGAAAGAAAAAAATACTTCAGTGCAAATATTTTTGAACATTGGGGGTTTTATCCCTCTGTGGTGCTTGTTGCAGTTACCAGCATAGTGAAGTGGGGCATCTTTGTCCAGGGCAAAAAGAGGGGGGTTAAGCAGGACGGTGTTGTCGTTCTCCATAACGATCCCCTGGTACTCTGTCTCGATCCATGGCTTGTGCTTATTGGCTGGATGGAACAGAGGGGACACCAAAGAGGCTTTGGGTTAAACGGAGCAATTAGAAGCAAACCAAAGCAGCTATTTTTAAACACTCAATTATGGTAGAGGACATGGTTGGAGTGTGTATGAGTGGGGGGGGGGGACAATGCACAAAGCATGTATGACCACAGTTTGATCATATTCAACCCTCTTTCCCTCCACGTTTGTTGACTATCTTCCTTTGTTCATTTGAAGCAACATCCACCAGCAGCGTCATTACATCCATTCTGGTTTCCCTTTGCTACACAGAAACAGCAACGGGTCACTCGTATCTAAAACTGGGCTGCTGAATATTGCTGCAAATACAGCAAAGTCAGAGCCAAACCTCTGAAGTTTACTTTGGGTTTAACCCTTCATTGCAAGATAATTATCAATCCTCATGCTGAATGTTCTGTGCTGAGAGATCAAAGGCCAAGTTAATGAGCCAGAAAGATGACGATTTTACACACCAGCAATGAGCAAAAACAAAAGGCAGCGCAGCGCTCCTTCCCTCTGGTGTCTCCAATCTCTTAACACAAGAAGCTGCAGAGTTTGAAATCAGAGAGGAGCACAGGACTTCTTTTTTTTTTGTTTGTTTGCTTGGCAATCGCAGTGAATTTTCTACAAAATCTGAGTGGAACTAATTTTGTGTGAGAGCAGAGTCAACAGTGGCGAAACGCTGCTGGTTCTAAATCAGATCAGACTTCTTTCAGCTCAAACGTGGAGCTAGGCATCGTTTTTTAAAGCTTATAGCATCACAGCTTTTTACAGGCAATGCTACTGATTTTAGATTTGTTTCTGTCAAAGATGGAAATATTTTTGAACTCTGTTTATTATGTCCTTTTTTAAAAACTGGAACAATATGTTTCCTGACATTATATAAAAAATATTTTAAAAGATTAATTACATAGTTTTGACATTTATTGAAGACAATAAAATTAACATGTTGCTGTTTTAGGAGGTAAATACTGAATATTTAATTAGAAAGAATGAATTGTCTGATTTTATGTAGAAATGCCTTAAAATAACAAAAACTTTGTAATTTCTATTGAGCAGTATGTAAATTGGTTTTAAAAGTTTATACTCAGATTATATGAGATGTAAAAATCTGTGAGTATATTTTTCACCTTTTACTTACTGTTATAAATAAATGCATGTAAAAATATTTGGCATATTTAAATAATCATTACTTGCAGAAACAAGAGAGAAGAATTTCTGTTCTTTGTCCAACTACAAAAACTTTAACAGTGAAAATATTCTGAGTTGCTTCAAAATGTGTGTAATTATCTAAATACCAGCGCATTTTTCCCAGATAACAAAAGCTTTTATTACCAAAATCTTCAATTATTTTGAAAATCTGCCAAACGAGTGAGTAAATCTGACTGATCCAACTATTGCTGACCGTTTTGAATACTCTTTGATTCAGACTTCTTTTTTATCTAGTGTGGAGAATTAGTGAGGTTAAGCACCCAGCTATAATCACAGACATTCATCCTCCTCCTCTGTTTCCACAGTCTTCTTCTGTGTTTCTTTTTGGTCATTTATCTCATGTCCTCTGTCCTCTCCCCTCCCGCCTTGCTTCTGTGTAGCATTAATCTGAGCATCATGCCTGTGGATTACATTCGGGATTACAGATTGAGAGGCATCTCATTCCATCACTCTGTCCCCCTTGGCACGGCTCCTCTTTGTCACTCCCCAGCTCTCTCACCCGTCCACCTTCCTCGTCTGGACTCTTCACACTGATATACACATACTGTATGACCAGCATCTTACACTTTTCTCCTTTTCTTTTCTCCCTCGTGTCACCTGATCTCACATTCCTCTCTCCCCTTCCTATTATCCTGCCTTTTGCTTTCAGCATGTCCTCTCCTGTCACGGCTTCATCTCCACTTACTCCTCTCTTTTCCCTCTTCTTCCATCTACTTCAAATCTTGCGTCATCTTCATCTCCTGACACACTCTCCCTCTACTGTTCTCATTTCATTCTCTCAGTGTGATAATCATTTAAAAAATCACAATAAAAATCTGCCAAAAACAGGGAGTTGGGGTGGGCAGTTTTCTCAGAGTCAAACAACGGGTGAAAAAGGAACATGCACTCAGGGTTATGAGCAGGAAAATATTTATATGTAGGTCTGAATGCACGGTTTATGCATGAGGAATTCGGGCTTCATGACATGGGAATAACAATGAAGTCATCTGGTTCATTTCATGAGCAAAAACAGCCACGGCAGCACCTGAAAGTCCAGACAGGGTCTGTGTGTTGGCAATGTAAACCATCATCTCAATACTTCACATTTACCAGTCAAAAAAGGATGAGGAACTGACCTTTGTTGCCATTGGCAACCGAAGTCAAGCAAAGGAGGAAGAAGGAGAGAAAATTCATTCTGTCCATCTGAGGGAGGAAAGGAAAGAAAACAGAGAGGAGAGGAGGTAACAGGGTGGGGTGGGGAAAGAGAATGGGGTTGGTGGGGGGGGGGGGTACAGTTCATGCATCAACAACTGATCAGCAGTGGAAGACAGTACAGTAACAAGACAGAGCAGATCAGGCAGAAGAGAGATGCTGCACGGAGGGTTTTATATTCATTAATGTGCTTGTGCAAAAAACCCACACCAAATAAATAAAGTGCCACGGATGCAACCTCTGGAGGGCTGCAAATCTAGATTCAGAGTTGTATGTCTGAACCAGTAACATGTGAAGCATTTTACCTCAATTCTGCTAAGACTGACATGCTTGCTTAGATTAGCCTGTGGAGCATACCCGCTCAGTAAGTGTGAGTAACATGTGCATACGGTTTTTTTTACGGTTTGTGGCATGATTAACCCATGATGGGGTTTTGATCTGTCATCCCCTACATTTTCAATATTTTTAAACCCAGTTTTAATCCTTAATCGACGACATGACAGCGGAATATTCAGTCAAATATAGAAAATTACACAGCATGGAACTCCATCTGTGCAAGCTGTCCAAGCTAAAAACACTCACGTCCAGAAGTACAAACATGCTATGCGACAATTTGTAGCCCATTTTCATCACAAGCTAGTAACGACACGCGCTAACATCACGCGCTTCGTGGCTAAATGAATTATAAAAAGACAACAAATAATATAAAACAATCTGACCCACCGGTGGAGTGCGGGGAAGGAAAATGTCGCAGAAATTGGGAGGTTTTAATGTGACATTACCGTGTGCTTGAGCGCGGTGATGCTCCGGGTTGTTGGTACCTGCTTCTAAGCTCGCAGCATCCGCCTCTCACGCCCCTGCCGCTCCGCTCCGCAAACCCCGGAGGACCGAGCACCAACTGAAAAAACCTCCAGGTGAAGAAGAAGAAGAAGAAGATTGGAGGTTCTGCTCCTGAAGCCCGAAAAATAATGACGCGCAGCCGGGGTGTTAGTACTCAGGAAGGCGGCGTAAGGAGGAAGAGACCAACTGACGTCCTTGTTAATAAAAAGAAGGGGGAAAAAAAGAAAAACGATGGGAATATAACGCTGACGTTCCCTCCCTCTCGGCGTTTCTTAACCCGCCCACACTGCGTCCTTCTTCGCTCTCAGGCCCCCACCAGCAGACTGCTGTTCTGGCTGTTTTCTGACTCCGCCACAGCAATTCATCTCATCACGTTAGCTGTCAGCTCAGGGTTTGCTTATTGACTGGCACCCTCCACCTCATTTCCCCCCACTCTCCTCCCTTTTTAAATTAATTTCCACATATTTCACATAGCTGCTGCTCAGTTTTCTAAAAGATTACGTCATGTCACCCCCCCCCCAAAAAATAAAAATAAATTTGGACACAAAACACAAGATGTTTGAAATCCAGCATTTTAATGAACATTACAAAATTGAAAATCATCCCCGTCTCCCATGTTTCCTTTTGTACATTTGCGAAGGGGTTAGGCAAACAAAAACTAATGTCTGGAGATATCAATTCATCAATTAATAATAATCACCATGTCATAAATATGACTGAAATATGGACCACTGCTACATTGTGGTTTGTCCTCTTCAAATGTGAGAAAGGATGGCCAAGCTGGGGTTTTCAAATTTAAACCCCAAAATATTTCTATCATATGAGATACAATGCAAACACCTCACTACTTGTTTAGTTCCAAATAAGACGATTTATGATGTCTAAGAACCAGCCCATGGGCTCCAAAAGAGAGATCTAAGAGTCACGAAAACAGAAAAAGCATGATTCACTTTTAGATTTGTGTATTTCAGAGTGAAAATCAGACTTGAATCCAGGGAGACAGACAAAGAAGTGGCACAGACTGAAGGTGATGTTGCAAGAACAAACAAACAAGCAAACAAAAAGGAAGAGTAACATCAATCAGGAAAGGCAGGAGAACAACGCAAAGTAGTTACATGAGATCTTATCCAAACATTACAAAATGTTCTTATTCAAAAAGCTGTTAAAACTTTATAAAAATCAAGTCCTTTTTTGTGTAAAAAAGAAAGAAATTCAATCTAGAAGAAATGAATGGTAAAAACATTCATTAATTCAAGGCCATTTTGAGTTGGGTGTTAGTGTACAGTGTGTGATTTACAGTGCTTGTATAACCACTAGCAGCCGTTTACAAAGAAAACAAGACCCTGACTTTAAAAATCGTTTCAATCGTTCTGCAGAACAAAAAAAAGCAGTGTGCATGTTGTCTCATGACGTATCAGGAAGTGTCTTATATGCTGGCACTGTGCTTAAACCACTTGTTCAGGCTTAGTGTTGCTGCTAAATGTGGGTGTCAGACGTGGGACCAGAACAATGAAACAGTAAAACACACTGGATCCAAAAACAGACTCGGAACCTGTGACTCATAAGTGCAATCTCGTGTCGACAGCATGTAAGTCTCTCAAGTCCCACAAGTCCCTCGTATCCTCAACTTAAAGAAAAAACAAAACAAGATAATTATCAACCAGAAGAAAAATTGTCCCAAGTTGGCTCACAATTAACCCGAGTGGCACAATGGTACTCTCCTGTAAACATTTCTTCAAATGTTTATAAAACCACCCCTCCCACTTAAAAACACAAAAATATATAGATTTCTTTTTTTACATGAACATATATTCATATATTTATATATTACTAAAGGCCTTAAAACAGTTTGTGCTCTGTTCCTTGAACATCACAGTTCTCTTCAGAGGATATGCCGTCTCAGACGAACCTGAAAGAAAACAGACCTCTGAAGCCGTCGTTGGTCTCTGGCTTGATGTCAGCAGCAGGAAGGAGCAGAAGGAGGAGGAGAGTGAAAAGTGCCTACATACCAATGTCAGGTTTTTAGAACTGGTGTTTTAGTCCTGCTTTTTCTCGCTCCGGTCCTTCTTGGGCACCAGAGCCTTTCGGAGGAACGGCATGATTAAATAGGCCACGAGGAAGAACACATGACCACAGAAATAGACGGAAGAATACACCTGAAAAACAATAAAAGCAACAAAAAACGTCATCCCTGCATATATGTTTATCAATCATTTGTCCCTCTCTATAAGTGTATAAACACTAAAAACTTTCCTATAAGCCTCCTTTCTGCTGCATTTGAGGCTTTCCAGAAGAGCAGCAATATTATTTCGAATTATTTTGGCACAGCATGAGCTCCAACATACAAAAAGAATTGCAGTATCCTCTGGCAAATACCGTTCAGCATAGCTTAATTATTGCTGCAAAACACTGCGACACCACAGAGGCAAGCTAAGCGTGGCCTAATCTAATTGTTGTAAGCAGATTACTTACAATACTTTAATGCAAAAGCCTCTGATAGGATAGAAAAAAAAAACCCTGAGCTGTGTTCTGGCAACGCCACAACCTTAAAAAGTTACCTGGAGCCTCAGAACTTTGCTTTTAGTAGTTGTATGAGCTAACTAAGAATTAAGATTGTGGGAGGGATTACTTTATCTGCCGTTAAGTGAAATATCATGCTACACGCAGGGAAAAAGGATACCCAGGAAACACATTCCTCCAATCGAAGCCCTTTGTATTCTTATTTACGGAGAACTTCTGAACTGAAATTACTGTTTTACATTTCACACCCTTAAGTTCACAAAGCTGGCTGAATAACAGTGAAAAGACAAAAGGAAGGGAGATGTGTTGAGTGGTATTGTTTCAGGAGGTTTGTGCGTTTACCTTGAACCATTTGTCATAAGTGAAGAGGCAGAAGGGCACCAGAGCATAACCCATAAAGAGCCAGTGGATAAACTGCTGAACTACATAGATGAGGGGGTAGAGATGACTGTTGGCCAGTTTTGTCAGCAGAGGACTGTCCCGCACCAGAGCCTGGACCTGTCACACAAACACCCGCACAGAATACAAAAATGGTTCAAATAAATAAATAAACGCAGCAGAACAAATGGATTCTGAGCTCCAACAGAGAAAAAAAAGAGCTTTGTTAAAAAATGTTGCTAATAACTACGGTATATGGAGCATATTATCTCATGAACCTCATGGCAGATTTTAATAAAACGTTTAAGGAAATGATCAGATGTACTTCTACAACTGATTAGGTTACAGAGCTGATCAAATTGAAGATGGCCACCACAGCCAAGTGAATGACGGCTCTAACTCGGCCAATTTTACACACAATGACTTTAAATTTGGTGTGGTAATAGCAGAGCATCAGTCACAATACATACTCTAAGTGATACTTGTTGCATAGGATCTTTGCCTAAAATTTTAGCATTAGTATATGGAGTCGACCCTGTTTGTCTGTTAGCAAAATATTTCATGAACCTGTTCATATTAATGAAACTTCTTGAAGGTATTTACTGGATGTGCACGTATACACCTGATCAACTTTTGGAGTCAATCTGATTTAAGGTGGCCAAATTAACAAAAACATGGCTAAAACTCAATCAGTTTTACAGATATTGAGCTAAAATCTGATGTTGTAGTAGCTGAGCATCATTAGAAAGACATACTCCAGGGCACAGGTCTTCAACCACGTTCTTCCTGACCTGCTGTCCTGCATGTTTTAGCTGTTTCTTGTCTTCGGCACACTCACTCAAATAATTAAATTACCTACTCAAAATATCAACTTCTGCAAAAGCCTGTCAATCACTCATTCATTCAAATCAGGTGCGTCAAAGCAAACAAACATCTCGAAGTTTAGAATATTCCTCATGTCCAATAAGTATGTTTGAAATAAATTTTTCTTGGAAATGCTTCTCTGCTTTGACGCACCTGATTTGAACGAGTGATTAACAGGCTTCTGCAGAGTATGAAAACCTGCTGAGGAGCAGGGAAACAACAAAATCCTGCAGGACGGTGGTCCTTGAAGACCAGGCTTGGATGTCACCACTCTAGCGCAATGTCACTTTGTATCACATGAGATCCCACCCAATGTTACTTTCAAGGTTTGACCAAAACATCTACAACCCCATCTCATGTCATCATGAGACAGTCACAGTATGAGCCTTTAATTTACTAAACATAACTATTGTTTAAATTACAAGTAACAACAGCAGTGAGGTGCATTTAGTCAAGTTATCTAAATTAAAGTTCACCTTTTATGATGCCAACAAAAATAAGGGAAGCTTCAAACCAAAACAAACAGACTGAAGGTTTCAGCTTCTTGTGTTTAATTAGGTTATTAACCTTGACCTTTTTTTTTTTTTCAACTAAATCATACCTGTCTCTCCACAGTGATGATGAAGAACTCCATGGAGAAGCACAAAATGTAGCCGGAATGAAGGCCGTGCCAAATGGTCAGAAAGAGCAGCGTCGCCACATGAGACAAGGTCTTATTGCCCAGAAACTTCAGCCGCTTGAATACATGTCTTTAAATAAAAGGAAAAGTCAAAGTTATAAATCTCTTTATGGCCATGAATCTGGATAAAGCCATCAGAAATGCTTACTGGATCAGCTCTCACAGTGGTGTGCACTAATGTACCTGTGAGTTGTTGTTGCATAGCAACAGAGTTGCATTGGATCGATTCAACAACTTTAGATTCTTATGGAAGCGTTCAGTTTTAGTGTTAAAATGTCAAATAAATCAAGCACAAACCAGCCCAGCCTCTCACTGAGGTTTCATATTAAAATGATAATAATACTACTAATAATAACAACAGAGAATTTCAAATGAATAAAGTGACAACATTTAAACAAAATATTGCAACATTAACACACTGACTGACAGGGAACTGATCTAGAAAAGAGGTAAAGATATTACAAGAACTTATTGTTCCAACACCACAGAGATTTAGTGACCCATAAACACTCCCACGTCTGCGTCAGGAACATTTATTTTCTGTCCCTTTTCTAATTGTTGCCATGATTTACAGGAAAGACCCAGTTACTCAGCGGACTCATTCCACTTCACTGACATTCAAAGAGCTGCTTCTTTTCACCATTTAAACTTCAATTTGTGCATTTAGAGTGACAAATTAAAAGGAGGAGATCCCCGTGAGGTGGAACTCGATTTGTAAAGCGAACCAACGATGAGATTTTATAAATAAAATTGGGAATTTTAGTATTATTAATCAATGAGTTTGCGGTACGGGAAGAGAAAACTGCAGCCTTCTTCAAATGCATTAAAAAATAAAAAGTAAAAAATTCACACTTCCTTTTCTTTCAAGCTCTACGGACTTATGTATAATGCATATGTTCCTTTTTAATATTTTCTCCTTTAAAATTCAAGAAAAAAACCCATGTTGGCTGCAAATCCATGTACCGTGACTTTTATGTACCAGCAATAATAACAAAAAACACAGATTGATTAGCATTTTATGTCACCGATTCTCGAGGAAGTTAGCCCAAGATTTGGTTAAATTTTGCAGCAGCTTCTCCTTTTGCTTGCAGATGTGCTAATGCAGTAGTTTGTGCAAACAGATGTTGATAAATTTGTTACAGCTCTTTGAAACAAGGTTTTACTTCTTTTAAAAAAGGTCACCAACTAATGTGTCCGTGTTTGTACACGTTACTTTGAATTAAAACAAACCCTTTCCTTTTACTTCTAAGGAGCAACAATCAGTGCTGTCAATACAATCCAACGAGTCATTTCCTGATCCACTTAAATGAAAACCAGTTCTTAGTGAACTGGTTGAACATGTGTTGTGACCTCGTCAAGTGGTTCACCTATTATTAGGCGTTCTAATGCAGGTTAAAGAATTAGATCCTCCATGTGTCGAGTCTGTGTTGCATTTACTAAAAAGCCTGGAAGTTGTACAGTATAATCTCAGCCATCAGTGCGGAGTTTAATGACTGCATCAATTACATTTAAACAACCAATTTTCATTTCTGTTTCAGAGCCAACCTCCTGCTTCTCTGCTTTCTGCATCTGAAGCAGTTCGAGGAGTGGAAAATGAAGGAGTAAGCACAAATCATTAATGCATTCAACGGAAATGGACCGTGTAATAAACTGTGAGCTCGATAAATAAATTACTTTGTTCACTATAATCTTTATCAAACGGAGTCACGTATCTTAAAAGATCCCATGTGCGAAGATTCGGCCAGAAAACTGTCAACAACTACTTTTCAAATACTCCTAGTACGCCCACTGTTCTCTTTCCTCGTGTTAAAGCAAAGTATAGATGAAGAAGGTCTCTGCTGTGAAAGACTGCATTTAATGCATAACTGATTGAAGTGAATGTTTAACTTTTACAGCACTGCTTTGACTACGAGCCAAGGAACACCACAGATTTCAGCGGACACTGACCGAGCAGCCCAGGCGTTTGTGTTGATGTTGAAAGAAGCGATTGTTCCTCCAAAAAGTGGCGTTGTCTCGAAGAGCCACACCTTCATATTGGCACAGGCGTCCCATTGGTGCTTACCGTTCACAACTCCATTGTACCCTAGCCCAGTCAATATACACACACCCTCCTATAAAAAAGTAAACACATGGTTTTTGTTAATATAGGAGAAAGAAAAAAACCTAAAATCATGCATTTAACTCGATGCAAAGTGAAGCGTTTTACCGTTCCCGTTACAAAAATTAAAGTAGGATTCAAATGTCCGACTGCTTTGGATGCGATAATTTCAGCGTCATAAATCCAACACTTTTGTATAAATCAGTTTTGTAGCTGTTGAAACTAAAAAAATAAAATTTTAAAATAAACAACATTTTTGCACAATACAATGTAAAGTATAAACAGATAAAAGATAAAATCACTAGACATCCATCCAGTTGAAGCATTTTACTGCTCATATTTTCTGTTAATATTCCACAGTTATGTGCTCAGAGATAAATTCAGCATCCAAACAGTTATTGTTTCACCGCAAGAAAGCCTTTTTTTTCCCATTTTGGCACAACAACCGGTGCGCTGCATTATTAAAGAGTTTAACTTTAGTTTCCTCTGTCCAAAGAAATAAAGTGCTTTTGAGATCATCTAAAATAAGTTTTTTAAAACTTCCCTTTTTTCAGAAGTGGAGTCTTCGACATTGGGTGCTTCTTGGTTTAGACTGAAGTATATTATTTGAGCTGAAGCCAAGTCTAGCATTTCATAAACAGCAGCAGCTCGTGAACATTAACTCAGTTACACATATTGAGCTGAAATTTTATGTGTAGTAGTAGCTGAGAGTCATCCTCAACACATTCTGAGAATGAAATCTTATATTAGATTGGGCATTCATTTTTCATTTCTCCACACAAAACGATATTAATCAAACTCTGGCACAAATAAACAAATATTTTTTTAAAAAAGGTCTACTTACGGCTATAACCCAACAGCTGACGTATTTATACAAAATAACTTTTCCCCAAAGCAAAATAAACACACAGCGATACCAGAATGGTTGAGCCTGCAGAGAGAGGAAACAGTTTGTCCTTTTTAGAAATAATAAATGTGAATTAAAACCTTTTGGTCTTATCGACGGGCTGGTAGAGATTATTTGCACATCGTGTTCTTATTCGCACCTCATACTCATCTGTTAAATAGTAGCTGTCTGGGTAAGAAGGACTAAATATTGCATAGATTGCCAGGCAGAGAAAACCCAGAGAGAACCTCTTCATGGCTGGGAGAACACTGAAACAGAAGTGAAAAGATAAAGAATGAAAGAAGGGAAATGTTAACTGGAAGGTCACTTCGTCTTTTTTTTTAAACACAGATCTAATTAAGATTGTGTCTGAACTCATTTTTTCTCTTTGTCATTCATGATTTATGTTTTCCCCCCCGTCTCACCTGTTAGGAGGCTTTCCAGGGCAGTCGGTGAGCTCCCTCCCCACCAGCCTCTGGTAGCTGCGCAGCGTGAACTGGGGACCCACCAGGAAGCCGCCGTAAAAGTAGGAAAAGCCGAAAACCTCGAGCAGCAAAGGCACCGAACGCAGGGCGCCCTTCTCCTGCTCTGTGCTCAGCTGGGACTAGATTTTAAAGATACAAGCAGAAAGGAAATAAGAGAACAAAGCTAAATAAAAGCAAGCGGATAAAGTCTATGAAAGAAGAAATCACTTGTCGGTGAGGTAAACTAAGCAAAATCGTTTCAGTGTACGACGCTGTGATTCAACATTCATTTCTGTCATAATAATAATAATAATAATAATAATAATAATTATTATTATTATTATTATTATTATGATAAAACTATAAGGTGGTAGAGGAAAAAAATGATAGTCCTCAGAAAAATTAACTATTGAGATTCAAATTAGATAAAATGGGGTGAGAAATTAAAAGCGGCCACTAATTTAAATTAAACCGCTACTGCTGAACAAAAGCACAAAAACTGCTCTAAAGATAAACAGGGATTAATGGAAATGTCAAAAAAGGAAGGAAAGGTAAAGTCAGGGACACAAATATGATGTCTTGTGGCTGAGGCTGTATGAAGAAAACAAAAATAGTATTTGTACAGACACGTAGCTAAGAGAGAAAACCTGACGAAAAATAATATTAATTGAAGCACAGAGTCAGAATCTTTAAACACAAAACATATTTTGGTATGATAATTTGAACTGCAGGCTGTCGCGTGTTTAGTTTGTTGAGCCATAAACTGTTTTAGAGATTTAGTGATAAAGATCTGCCACCGAATGTCCGGCACCTTCTTAAATTAATTTTTATAAACTTGTTGGAGAATGGCTCTATTTCATGTCCACATCACACGTTTGTAGAGCAAAACTTTTATATCTACTCATCCTATTAGTCAGACATAATCTATGAAACGTTTCTACAAGTTTTAGCTCAAAACAAACTGGAATTGAACACTTTTGGGGTTTTCTTTGGCTGTAAAATATACAAGCGATCACAGAAATACACAGGTCCGACTCTGCTGTTCAAGAATCACTTTTCATTCCCTTCATCTTCAGTTCGTCCTACAGTTGCACAATATTTTTCTTTAAGTTTTCTGAAAACTTTTAAAGTTCCTTCCTCCACATTTGAAAACAGAAGCAATGAGAAATA
>JAVKLF010000042.1:7251501-7263302 GCA_034783495.1 Millerichthys robustus
AGGAGGAGGAGGGGGAGGAATTTGATATGCTTTGTGCATGAGTGACTTGTATCAAACAAAGAAAAGGGCAAATACTCTGAAAATGTATGGAAACTGCACACACAAATACTCAAAAACTAGCAAAAAAAAGAGATTATAATTTATTTCCAGATGGGGTTCTTTTTTTTGTTTGTTTTTGTTCTTGCCTTCATTTGCATCTTGTTTCACAATCGAAAATAAAAAATAAAAACCGACCGCCATAACATGAAAATGTAAAAAAATAATACAAATAATATGTGCTGTATATATAATTATATCATTATCAACAAACGGACGACAATAATCATAATAACAATACGATTATCAGAAAACAAAACACTAAAATGCTGGTTTCATGCATATAGAACGCCCCTCAGATGGGGGGCGGGGGGGTGTTACTAAAAATAGAACCAAAAGTTCCACCAGTTCAGAATAAGCGCCTAGCTACATGCAACGACATAAAAGGGACTCATGTACACATTCCTTCAAGTATTTTACACATACTGTACTTCACTATTGTCAACCCCCCTCCTCCATTTAATATTCTGTACAGAACACAAGATTAAAGAACGTTATGTAGGAGAACGCAGGAGTCTGGTGCAGTCAGCAGGAACTATGTGCAACATTTCACTCCTTCCTTCATCGTTTGTTCATCCTTCCTCTTGTTTCCTTCAGTGAATCTGTCTGTTGGTCCAGTCCTCTTTGCAGTGCTTTTCTTTTCTTTTTTGTTCGTTTCTATTTTTGCACTTCAGTTTTTTTTCCCTCTGGGCTGCTCCTCCCTCACAGGGTCTTGTCACTTTCTTTCTTCAGGTGACTGAAAGGTACACAAATAAAAGAAAAAAAGAGAGCGAGAAATCATTTTAATGTGGAAAACAAAAGCTCAGATTCAGTTTTGTTACACTGTCACTAATTTGGGGCTGGATGTTGCAACTTTTACAGATACAATCCTGCATGAGTTCTAACATTTACAAGTATGAATTGCTGACAGCTTTTCTGATGATCCGGTTTTGCCCAATCCTAGTAGCACTATGCCACTGGAGCAAAAATAATGTGAAAAATAAACCTGATGTGGGAGAACTGATAAAGCATCCCCGCTGAACAGTATTTTGGTGTAATGATGGTAATGAAAGAATCTTTTCACATTATCTTTTTCTATTAAACTTGCAACGCAGCAGAGACGATTTTAAAAGCAAGAACGTAGTTTGTGGGACTGAAGGCTGGAGTGGTAGACTTTTAATCTTTGCTATACAAACAAAAAGAAACTTCTGTACCTGTAATACTCGTCCTGGGTGAGGGAGTGGTGGTGATGGTGGTGGATCCACTGTTGTTCCAGGGCCAGTCTCTGGATCTGCAGCTCTGCGCTCTGGGCCTGCTGCATGGCCTGGAGCTGGTGGGCTGCTGACATGGGACCAGAGAGGGAGGACGGCTGGGGTAGGTCACGGAAAGGAGCGCCTGATTTGTTTTAAAAAAAAAAGAAAGAAACCGAGGTTAGCTACCACCGTCGAGAGTCAAAACGTGTCTTCATAAACTTTTCAGCTTTGTATTAGAGAAGAAAACTGAACGAGTACATGGACGAGGAGCCTTCTCCTCACCGAACAGCTGCTGGCGGAGCACCTCGCTGTCAGTGAGGGGGTGAGCCAAGATCGGAGTGCCGAGTGTGGCTCCTGGGTAAGGGAGGCGTGTCAAAGGAGACCCCGACGCCAACGGGTCCATCAGGGGGTGAACCCCGCCCGCCGCTGGATGCCAGTGATGTAATAGGAAATACAAAAAATATTTAAAATGAGTCAAAGCACAACGCTCACATTAAAAAGTCATTCAAGCTGCATTATAGCAATTTTTAGATTTTGGAAAGTAAAAGAAGCACAAATCAGTTGTTTTAATACAGACATAAGAAAGTTTATAAAAAAAGATTAACTGTAAAACAATAATTCATGGTTTCAGGGTTCTCTCTCACTCAACGTGTTGTGCATCTTTTTCTGTTTTCCTGTGACTCTACATGCATTCAACCAAAACATCATTAAAGCTACACGTATCCACAGTTAAAAAGTTTTACAACAGAAAATATTCTCTTCATTCTATAGATTCTGCATAACATTTATGATGCATGATTATTTACTGATTTTTTTACTAAAATATCAGGATTTTCACTTTGATTTTTTAACTGCTGCATTTTTCAGGTAAACAAATTCAGTAAAGTGAATCCAGTGATTTTTATTTTTAGAGTAACGTGGCTGTGTGTGAGCTGATAGTGACGTATCGTTAGTAGCAGTGGGTACCTGTGTCTTGCTGGTGCAGGTGAAGATGTGAGTGGATGTGTGAATGCTGGTGATGATGAGGCGTCACATTCAACATCTGGAGACGCCCCAGATTCTCTCCTCCATTTCCTGCGCCTGTTGAGCCTCCATTCCCACCACCAGCTCCTCCACCTCCTCCTGCTCCTCCACCACTTCCTCCGCTTCCTCCCCTTTCACGCTCCCTCTCTCTTTCTCGCTCTCTGTCCCCAAAGGCCGGCAGGGCTGCTCGGTCCCGGTCCCTCTCCCTTTCTCTTTCCCCACTCCTGTCGCGCTCATATGAGGCTGGGGAGCGGGTGGGAGTCGGATAGGTCTCGGGCGGAGCAGCGGAGGCAGGGGGCGGTGGCAAATGAGAGGACAGAGAGCTGGGAAAAGAAGAATGAGGGACAGGGTGATGAATTGAGGCGGCGTTGGAAGTCGGCGGACCAGGCTGAGGAGGTGCTGGAGGCGGAGCAGAAGGGGCTGCCGGGGCTGAGGGGGCAGCTAGTGGAGCAGACGAAGGGTGAGAGGGGAGAGAAGGTGGGAGGAGAGATGAAGGAGGTGGATTGGACAGAGACTGTGGGGCAGGGGGGTTAGGGGGTCGGGCTACAGCTGCCAGGTTTGGGTTCTGGAGGTGAGGAGGACCGGGTGGAACTGGAGGAGGAGTGCCATAGAGTGACACTTCATTAGCTGCTGCTGCACCTCCTGCGAGGAGCAGGGAGTGAGCGTGTGCATGGGAATTGACGTGGGCATGTGAGTGTGAGTGAGCGAGAGCAATGACTGCGGGATCGGGTATGGATCCTGGTGGGTAGACCCGCTCGTCACTCTTAAACTCAAATCCGGGCTTCATCCGTTCTCGATGGGCAGCCATTGCATGAGGGAATCCAACACCTCCTAAACCTGCTGCCCCGATCCCTCCAGGTACTGGGCCTCCTGCCATCCCAGGGTGCCCGCCAACTCCGGGACCACCTTCAAGGCCACCACCGTACAAGAAGCCCAGGATGGCTGCTGCTGTTGCAGCATCGGTAGGCAGGTGGTGTGGGTGGCCTAAAGCATGATTCTGAAACTGAGGAAGGAAGAAGGATGGGTGGACGTGGGGGTGACCGTGGTGCATCTGAGAGTGGTGCACCTGAGCACGACTTGCAGCCCCGAGTGGAGACATAGCATGCGGACGAGCATATTCGCTCAGAGTTCTCAGCGCTGGTGTGTCAGGGCCTAAATATGGACCTCCTAAGCCTATTCCCAGGGCCCCCTGAGGGCCTCCAACTACTGCGGATGCCCCACCCATGGATGGTAAGAGGAGGGAGTGCGGGATGGTGTGGGAGAGACCGGGGTGAAGATGGTGTGCGGGAGGAAGGTGAGCGTGTGGATGTGAGGGGTGATGCTGGGGATGAGCGGGAGGGTGGGAGACCGGGTTGCCGGAGGAAGAAGCGGAAGAAGACGAAGGGTCAAGAATGATGGAGGATGAGGGGGGGAAGAAGAGTGAGGAGCCCTGGCGACCCCCTCCAGCAGCGCTGACATCCTTCTGCTGCTAAATAGAAAACAAGAGAAGACAGTAAATCATGTTTGCCTGACCTACATTACTCCTCTCCCATTAAACAGATCAATTTAATTTACATCCAATCCATTAAATTTGACACTGTACATAATTATCACCGCGAAATGTCCACACCTGTAGATGTCGATCCAGTTCCCTCTCGCGCTCCCGTTCTCTTTCTCTTTCTTTCTCTCTCAGGTCTCTGGCCCTCTGCTCGACCTCCCTGCGAGCCCTTTCAATCATCTCATTCCTCTTTTTCCACAGCTTGGAGCCGTCTAATGGGACGAAAAGGACATCACTGCGGGCACAAGAGTTTCCACTACCACGGTCTAGAATCTTGTGAAACCTTGAATCGACAGACAGCATCAGAGAAATGTTAGTGAGGCGCTAAACACAAAACACACCGACAGTCTTAAAGGTACTCACTGCAATGTCATCAAATCCACACAAATCTTTTCTCATGTGTCCCTGAACGGAAAAATTGAGGCAAAAATTTTGAGTGGCTGCCAACTACCTTGAGCATTTGTTTACCTACAAAAACAGCCAATGTGACAGAAAATAAGTGAATTTTGAATTATCAAACATACTGGTCTAGGAAAACCTTTGAAGGGATCACGTTTAAATGCTATGCACTATATTTGTGGCGCAATGCTGCTACGCTTAATCTCCGATATTTGTTCTCAACAGTTGTATTATGTTTTCATTCATTTTTACTCACATATAATAGCAGATTCATTCTTTTATTTTCACCTAAATGTCTTTCCTTCAGTTCTATGCTTGTTGATTCCACCATATTTGTTTGCCTACACAGACTTCGACCACCCTACTGTAGGTCGATGACATGCCTTTGTTTACATTGTATGCATAACCACATTTCAGAATTGCTAAAGAACACCACTGGAGCAAACGCTTTCAAACCGCACAATTTTATATGGTTCAAGAAAACTTTATGTTTTCTTTGCAAGTTTGCAATGAGTACCTTTAAGGTTTGATACTGATGATGGTGAGGGGACTTTACCGTGCTGATTGGCTGGCGTGAATAGGAATATCCACGTGTTTTGGTTCAGGAGAAGGGCTTCTCAACACTGGTGGTGGGCTTTGACTTTCTTCCCTTTCCTCCAGGGGTTCCTCCTTGATGACAGGTGTAGGAGGCAGGCTGGAATCTGGATGTCCCTCTCCGCCGGGATGGGAAGAGCTTGAGGCAGGCGTTGAGATGTTGCTGTTGTTGGTGGAGCTACTAAGAGGTGGAGGAATCTTGGAGACATTTTGAGGTGAGAGCGATTGTGAGTTGGTATTGCTGCTACTGGCTGCGCTACCGCTGCTACTAGTGTTTGCCACAAAGCTGCCGTTGTTTCCATTAGGGTGATATGGTCCGCTGAATTGAGGGTGGTTGTTCAAAGTGCCATGAAATGATGAAGGGCGGCATCCAGGTGAACAGCTGGGTGGTACACCTGGCGCAGGAACCTGTATGCTGGGTGCTGATGAGGAGCCAGGGGGAAAGGATGAGAATGCTCCTATTTGATTGGTTGATGGGCTGGGTAAGGGAGAAAGGGGTGTCGGAGGAGTCTGGGCTGAGGACTGAAAGTGTGAGGGACGTGCAGAGGGTCCCATACCTGAGGGAGATGGTTGGGCATGGGAAGCTTGAGGTGGGGGTAGAGTCGGCGGTGGTGTTGGATGGGGATATTGTCCATGATGACTAGAAGAGGATGAAGGAGATAGTGCAGGAGGCTGATTTGGGCCCCCACGGCTTTGGTACAGAGCAGACTCTCGCAGGTTTGAGTCCCTTTCCCTGTCTTTGGGACCAGACTGGTAGTGAGGGTGTTGGGGGTGAGGGTGTTGGGTTCCTCCAGGTACTGAATACTCACGACCCAGGTTTGGATTTACTCCAGGGGAGCTTAGGTACTCCCGATTTGTGCCAGCAGAAGGAGGCCCTCCAGTAGGAAAGTCTTTTCCTCCAGTAGGAGGGTACTCTCTGTGAAAGTGGTCCGCTCCAGAGGTGGATGTTTGTGTCTGGTCCATGGGAGGAGGAGGAAAGTCCCGGTTTGATGAGTTTGGGGGATGGGAGTGAGGGTGTAAGGGCAGCGACGAATGGGAAGGGTGACTGGGATTGTTTTGAGGAGATGAAGGCGGGTCACGGTTGAGGATAGGGGTGACTGGTAACCCACTTGTTGAACTTGGCGGGTTTCCTTGTGGTACAGAGTTGTTGTTGGGGTTGCTGTTGCTCACAACCTCTCTAGTCTGGCCCACAAACTCACCCCACCTGTTTCCATCTTTGTCTCTGGGATGCCCCCCTGTGGTTCCACTGGGGCCAAAGTCTCTACTCTGGCTTTGATTTGGCAGGTTAAACTCCCTTCCTCCCTCACGTTCCCTTTCACGCTCCCTGTCCCTAAAAGCTGGACCAAAGTCTCTTCTTTCGGGACCTAAGTTAGGTCCGTCTCTCCCAGCACCTTGGTACTCTCGATTCTGCCCGACTGAGAGACCACCAAACTCCCGACCTGAAATGCTGTTGGATCCCCCCATCACACCACAACCATTATTACTATTTCCCCCTCCACTACCATTGCTGCTGTTGCCAATGGGAGCAGAAAACTCCCGGCTGATCTCTCTCCCCCCACACTCCCCTCTCACTCCCCTCTCCCTCTCTCCTGCAGCTCCCCTCTCTCTGTCCCCTCCCCCTCCGGCATACCTGGGAAGGTACTCCCTGTGGGGGTGAGGGTGAGGATGGGGGAGGTAAGAGGGGTGGGAGGAGGAGTGGCGAGAGGATGGAGGGTTGTAAACAGAGGGGAGTTGCTGCTGCTGCACAGGAGGCTGGTGCTGTGGGTGGTGGTTGCCAGAGTAACGGGAGTAGCCCCAGCTACCCTGGCAACCGGTTGCCGTGCCACCCTGCCAACTGGTGGAGCTGTAGTGGTGTGGATGGCTGGTGGGCTGTGTCTGAGGCTGAGACTGGGACTGGGATTGGGGGCCGGACTGAGGCAGCAAAGAGGGAGGTGTTGACTGAGTCTTGTCCAGGAGTTTGTCTGATTTTTCATTTTTGTCTTTTTCTGTCTTAACTTCGACAGGCAAGTTTTGACCCCCGTGCTCCAAGGGCTTCAGGGCAGGCGGAGGAGGGAGCGGAGGGGGTAACGAGTGGGGGATGTTGGGGCTGTTTTGTGAAAAATCTCCTCCAGAGATAGTTGTTTTGTTGATGCACTGCGTGCTGGCTTTGGATGTCATTCTGCTACCACTTAGGGCACCCTCAACACCCGCTGCCGTGCCATACTCAACTTTGCACATTAGTTTAGAGTCCAGGGAGAAATACGACTTCCTCCCACTATTGCTGTCGTTTGATGAATCTCCAGCCCCACGTAGAGAAGGAGTCAGACTACAGGAGGAGCAGGGAGTAGAGGGGGGCTTTAAAGATGGGCAGTCCTCAACTGCCTCCCCATCCCGCTTTTCTCCGTCGCCACAGGATTCGTCTCCTCTCGCCTCTCGTAGCGCTCTCCTTTCTTCTCCTGTGGCTTTCCCTGCTCCTCCCTCTTTACTTTTCTCTCGTTCTCCTTGCTTTGGTGAGTCGGGGCCGTCAGAATCTGAATCCAGGCTACCCAGCGGTGAAGCAGAAAGACTCGGAGACGAAGAACGATTGTCCTGATCGATGTCCTGCCCGCTGCTCAGGCTACTGCTGCTATTGGCCAGACTCCCCACAACGGAACTCCTGCTGCCCTGGGATTGACCATCTTCGTTGTCACTCTCGCGGGATTGGCTGGGAACTGTGGTTGGAGGCGGGACAGCGGAAGGAGTCGAGCTTTCAGTCAAATGTGTTGATGTTGGAGGGTTTGGGGTGGAGACCGAATCCTGGCAAAAAATGAAACATTTCTGGATGAGATGAAAAACAACAATACTGACTAACTGCACACTTATAGAATGGAAAGACAGTCACTTGTGAGCGATCTGTCTGAATCATAGCTTTATAATCGGTCTTTATGTAACAAAATGTAACACAAACCTGAACTTTTTGCCTCTTTGGAGGAGACACAAGTTCCTCCCCCTCGCTCTCTGATGAATCATGCCCTTGTGATCTGCGACTGAAGCGATTTACAGCCAATTCCTCACCAGCGCTTCTTTGCTAGAACAACACAACACCTTTAATTGTATTTTGACGATTCTGAATCTTTTAATAGACCTATTATTTGTTTTTAGAACAAAGCAACAACTGAATGCGCTCACACACACACACACAGCATCCAGTTCCAACACAGATCACCAACGATTTCCCTGCACAAAAGGTAAACAAGAGTCTCGAACTCTTCTTAGCTGCCAGAGAATGTCTGCAGAACTCATGCTGATGACTCATACGCTGAACCCCACAACCTTTATTGTTCATGACTTTTTGATATTCATGCACGAGCGAAACGAAGGCCCAAACTGCTAGAGGTAAAAAAATAAAGAAAAACAAGAAAACAAGTCAAAAGAGAAGAGCTCTAACCGTCTGTCTGTCGTTGCGTTCAGGGCGAGTGGGGCTGGCGTGCGGGCGTCTACCCCTTCTCTCCTCGCTTGCACCCCTCCGTCGCCCGCTGCGCATGGGCATCTGCAAAAGTCCAGCGAATGAAGAAAACGTGGCAGGTGGTGCAAAGTGTTGATAGGGAGACCATACAGATGAAGAAAAATAGAAACATTTGTTGACCAAAGTGACAATAGAGGTCAATTTAAAACCAAAGGAAAGTAATTCAGTTTAAGGTAGAATGCAAACATGCCAAAAAAGTGTTTTAAAAATGAAAGAAGAAAGATAATATACATAAAAGCTTAATATTTCATGCAGAAAATGCATATCACCCTGCCTTACATGCAAGTTTTTTAGATTATAATTATCTAATGTTGAGTTATAGCTATTTTAGTCACAACTTGAAGATAATATTGTGCATAATATTATGCGATACTGCAAGATCTCACATGACCTGTTAGCTCCTGGAGTATGTGTTGTAAATAAATGTGAGTCACAATCACACTAAGTTTTAGCTAAATATCTGTAAAATTCACTGTAATTTTTGTGTCAGCTTTAGCTGTGGCGGTCATCTCGAATCAGGCTGCAGAAAGCAAAGTAACATAACCTTAACTGTGAATTAAATTAAACAACAAATTTGTTTTTGAAGCCAGTACTGACTTCAGCAATCAAATAAATCCTGAGCTTCTTTGTGAAGACTGCTACTTAGAAGAACTGTCCCATTCTGATTTAATTATGATGTGATCTGAAGAATTAGGCAGGTAATACAACCTCTAACAATGCTATAAAAAGCAGAAAAAGCCTCGAGGCTTACCGATTCTTTGTGCGTCCTTGTTTTCATTATTTCTTCCTTATGACATCCATTTTACAACACAAGCCATCGCAGGCACTGAACTGGATCCCAGTTGTTTACCGACTGGGTTGTGTTGCACCAAGAGAGCGACCAAAACCTGTGAAGAAGCACAAGCGAAGCGTTCAGTCTGCACAGAAATCCTCCTGAAAATGAATTGTTTCCCCCTCACAAAAAAAAAGAAATTAAAAAAAACATGAAGGAGTTCAGGGCCAATCCGTGTCATTTGCTATCTGCGCCGAGAGCAGAGTTCAGGAATTTGTGACATTTTGAAAAAAACATCTGAGTGTACGGCTGCAAAAGCACAGCAGCAGCATTTAAATTCCCTGCATGCTCTGCACTGTACAACTGCTCTTCACCCTCGCTCTCAACAGCCTCCTCTCAACCCTCTGCTTTCACCTCGGATGCAACTGGCACATATTGTCAGAATGCACCGAACGAAGCTACAACAAATGCAGGTAATATTAACATTTCTTTTCTTTTTTTTTGGGAAACAGTCTGCAGAAGACAGATCGACTCCAAAACATCATGAAGAGCAACACTGCCCCCTCCTTTCTGCTTCCACCTTCCCTACAACAACCCACAGCCACTTGTGGTTAACCCTCATGACCTGGTTATGGCCAGAAGAATCACATGTTTATTTATTCAGCAAGCCATTAGGGAAGTGAACAATGTCAAGCTTCTTCATCCATGTGGTTGTGTCTGGCAACGAACAGTAGGTACTCACAAGACTTGTCCAATCCATTCATCCATTCATTCGTTCGTTCGTGTGTCGCTACGTTAGAAAGAAAAGTGGCTCATGTATATTGAACGAGGTTAAAAATAGTGCATACTGTAGGGTAAAAGAAAAAAAAAAGGAAGACAGAATACAGTACACTGTAGGGAAATGTCCTGAAAGAAAAATGCAGCTCCTCAACAACTGGTTATGAATGAATTTGTCCGTGCTGCTGTGAAAAATTCAGGATTAAAGTATAAATCCTTGAAATCACAATCACTGAACACTTCATAAAATCAAAGGTCTAGAATTTCTTGAAGGAATGCACATTGCTCACCATCTTTTATCCCAGAGTTTAAATCAGCTTATAGACAAATGACTGAGTTGTAGTCGTTTTTGGTCAAACCTTCAAAATTATTTCATACAGCGTCAGGAGTCGTTGCACTCATGACCTCAGCTATTATCACGTCAAAGTTTAGCTCAGCATTTGTAAAACTGACTGAGCTACCGCCAATTTTTTGTGAAGGCTAATGTTTATTAGCTGTGGTGAACATTTAAAACTGAGCTGATGCCAAACGTTAACCTAAAAGGTTTCATTAAAACCCAGTAAGGGGTTCATGCAACAATCACGGATAAGTCCAACAGTTTTTAAGCAAAGATGTTGTGAAATGTGTTGCACTCCAAGTTGCTCGGCTAATACCACAATAAATTTTAACTGAATGTCTGCATCACTGACTGAGTTATAGTCAGGTCTGTGTTGATATTGTTGATTGGCTGAGGCAGACATCAGACAGATCATGCGATATTTTGCTAACAGACAAACAGGGTTGACACCTAGAGTTAATGCCAAACATTTATGCAAAGATCTAGTGCAATGAGAAGCACTTGGACTCTGTATTGTAAAAGACCCTCAGCTACTACCACACCAAATTTTAAATCAACATATGGAAAACTGATTGAACTACTCCCATTTATGCATTTTCTAAAGTCACTTGGCTGTGGTACCCATATTAATTTGGAATGGCTCAAAAAATTAAAGAGATGTAAATGTAGACCCAGTGATTATTTGCTGAAAGTTTAATTAAAATCTAATAAGCAGTTCATGAAATATTTTGCTAACAGACAAGCGTTGACAACAAACAGTTAATAGCAAAATTTTAGACAAATATCTTGCACAATCTGTCAACCCTTATAATATGTGATGGGGATGACTCACAACTACCGCCACACCAAATTCAGGCTCAACATTTCTTAAATTAACTGAACTGTAGACATTTTTGTGGGTTTCAAGTTCAGTTGGCCACAGTGGCCATCTTAAATTGGATTTGCTCCAAAAGCCAATCAGTCTAGGATGTTGATCTATGGACTACTTCCTGACAGTTTCATTAAAATCCGCCCGCGGGTTCGCGAGATATTTTGATAACAGACGCGGAGATGCAAGCAAAAACATTATCGTCCGCCTTCGATTTGAGGCGGCGGGCGATTAAAATAAAATAAAAAACAGCCCACATGCATTGTTGAGCTCCTGTTAGCAGACGCGTTCAGCGCGGACTACGACACAATGCACCGCAGTTACAGGTGGCAGGTAAGCAGCTATCGCCCGCCTGCGGCCCGCGGACAGCCAGTATATAAACACCAGCAGCAGCTTGTCTGCTCCTCGCGCGAGCCTACAGTACATGCATCATCACGAAACAACCTCTCCGCGTGCGAAAGCGCAGCAGCAGCAGCATGCAGAGGCTCTGCTTACATCACCAGCGAGCAGGACGCCGCAGCCGCTCGGTCCTTCTCCTTTTCTTCTTCCTTCCAAAAAAAAAAAGAGGGGAAAAAAATTCTCCCGGTGCACGCGCAAGCAAGCAGGCAGGAGTGTGTGTGTGTGTGTGTGTGTGTGTGTGTGTGTGTGTGTGTGTGTGTGTGTGTGTGTGTGTGTGTGTGTG
>JAVKLF010000042.1:7280185-7295257 GCA_034783495.1 Millerichthys robustus
TAAATAAATAAATAAATAAATAAATAAATAAATAAATAAATAAATAAATAAATAAATAAATGAGACATGTTTTATATTTCAGAAGCAACATGTACAACCGATAGAGTGATGTCTTTTCTAGATATGGCCATAGGGTGGCAGTATTTCTGTTCCTCTTCTTGCGCTGCGGCTTCTGTGATGTGCGCATGCGCACAGAGTAATTCGACCCACAAACCCGGATGCAACCAACGCCTAGTCTGTCGGTAGAAAGAAGGTGAGTAGGTGAAGAAAATTATGATTAATTTAAACCATTCGTAGCAAATTACTTCGTGGGACACATGGACAGACTTTACTCGCGATCATGAAAGTATTACGTAGATGACACGTTAGTTTATTACTTTACAAATGTCATAAGTTTCCCGTCGATAAAGCTCAATTTAGTGTTGGTTTACATCTAAGCAGAAATGAAAGGAAAGTCCACACAAATAGTCGCTTATCAACTCTGTTTGTGTTTAATATATTTATTTATTTTTATTTTTATCTTATGGAAGTGAAGTCACTGAAGACGTGACTTTAGTCGTTGGACAAAGAACTTAACTTTTACTCCATCTTAACTTAACTCCATCACTTTTAAATCTGAGCCAGGTGGTTTTACTTGAACAGGCTGCTTTAATTAACATTTTAAATGTTTGTGTTTTTAGCTCTCAGTAGGTGTCAGATCTCAGGTTCTTTTCTGAGTTCTTCTTATTTAGCGGAAGTGTTGCCTGTATCCGCTCTCTAAATCACATTGGTTCTAATGGGCCTTCTCTTTTACTGAAACGTTTTTTTTTACGTTTCTGGTATGAAACCTATGCGGAAGTTGTTTATAGTCATTAGTAATATTTGTTCACACAAGTCTAATAAGACCTGGCTATGGGGGTTATTTTCTATTTCTTAATCTTTTGGAGAAACACTTTGTACTTTATATAACAACCAATTAAACTGTTAAAATGCCTGCAAATATAATAAAAGTATTTAATTTTAAGGTACACATTGTGGACAACTGCTCAATACAACAGTTACATTGATTTAACCATGCTTATGAGCCTAAATTGTTTTTTTAATAGCTGGTTGTTTCAAACCAGCAATTGTTTATCATCATAAACACAGACACAAGATATGACAAGGATATCTCCTATTATTTTAAAGAGGTGAAATAAAAAGTACAAATATTATGCATGAGTAAGTGCAAAAGCATGAGTATTTAGTGTACTCTTGAGTGTTTTTGCTTTGTTTAGTGGAGGTGGGAACATTTCTCGACATTTTCATTGTTTGGACTTACAGTATCTATCTCACGCAGTAAAATATGTGGAAACATCAAAAAATAATGTGAAAGGACTCATGTTCTTCGCTATCCTTTGGTTAAAATGACCCACGAGGCATCCGTGTTAAGACTGAGACCTTTTATGGGTCATTTTAACCCAAAGGCACCAGGAGGGTGAAGGGAAAGTAGTGTTTACCCAAATATTTGTTGAAATGTATCCGTTTTTTGTTTTTCTCTCAAATTGAACATTATTTTTTTATAATAGTTGAGTTGTTTTTAGTGTTTTGTTCCTGTATGAGCTTTTTCTGATGGTATATTAGCAACTAAACTTTCAGCCTTAACAGTTGAGGGATTACAGATGATAAAGTTTTTTAATGCTTTTACTTTTACTTGATTTTAGATGCTTTCTGAATAGCTACACCTCAGGAAGAGGGAAAACCCTCTTTGTAGTACCCTTAAACACTGCAAATGTTCTGCAATAATTTGTAATAAAATTGAGCATAACTTTTACAGAGACAAATGTGTTTCATAAGCAGGATACTTCTGATAAATTGGTAATGAAGTAAAATGCATTTTCTAATCCAATTAACTTAATAATTGCTGTCATAAATAAATATAAATAATGGTCATAAATGCAGAGGAACGTAAATCTCTATCACTTTTTATTTTGTTGGTTGAAAGCAGGTCTGTGAGCCACTGTAGTAGATAATAGTAATAATAAAGTGCTTTAATGAATATATTTTATTATATAGGAATGTGTATATATTGTACTATTTTACCAGTAATTCAATGTTGCCTAAGATATTTATAGATGGTATGTACTATTAGTAATATTCTAATAAATAACATCACATGTAATACAGCCTATACGTACACAGATAGGTATATTAAACAATACGAAGTAATAATGACATTTTAAAATAAGCAGATGTTTGTACTTCTCAGTTTTTCCTGGTGGTGTACTTTCTGACACTAAGTATTAATAATAAGAAACATTAATAATAATACTGCTTTTCTGTTTTTGTGGCAGTGGATGGTTGGTAGATGTGTTCGTGCTTGTTTATTTGTTTTAGCTATTTATGCTGATGGAGTTGGTACCAAGTGTGTAGTACTTCCTCACTGTTCTGGTTTGGCAACTGGTATTGTTTATGGCTGACACCTTTTCACACTTTTTTTCTGTGGTTTTTGCAGATGCAGACTATAAAATGTGTCGTGGTAGGAGACGGTGCAGTTGGAAAGACCTGCTTACTGATCTCCTACACAACCAACAAGTTTCCTTCAGAATATGTGCCAACAGTAAGAAGATTTAATGAGTCTTTCTTTAGATGTTTTCTTGACTGGAACACATTGAACTTTTGCACTGCCTTATGGTTTCTTTACTTTTTCTTAAGGTGTTTGACAATTATGCAGTGACAGTGATGATCGGAGGAGAGCCTTATACACTCGGTCTTTTTGACACAGCTGGTAAATGTGGTTTATAATTTATATTTTAGCATAATTCTGTCATCCTCAAACTAATAGAAAATATCCTCGTGTCTGTTTGTGATTTATTGTCTTCAGGTCAGGAAGATTATGACAGGCTTCGTCCTCTCAGCTACCCACAAACGGATGTCTTCCTTGTATGTTTCTCTGTTGTTTCCCCCTCATCGTTTGAAAACGTTAAAGAGAAGGTCAGTTTTCAAGTCAAGTTTCACTGAAATGCAGAATATTCCAATTTTGCTGTGGCTCTTACGTTGACACACTGTTGAAAACATTTCTAAAGATGAAAATGCCATGAACTAACCCAGTGATACAAAAATAAAGATTTTTCACTGGAAAATAATATAAAAACAAAGTATTATATGTCGGAAAAACCAAAAGCAGTTTCAGCTAAAAAAGGTGACCATCATGGCAGAAGAAGACATGACGTGACACGCAGCATGCTGTTTACAGAAGTAAATATGGTTGCTACGCATGTTGGCATGTGTGGATCAATTCTGAGGTTGTTGTGCAATCGGGACGAATTATCTGCTACTCTTCTTTTCATCTAGTGTTGAAATTTGATTTTCTCACCTTCTCAGGTACAGAACTACACTTCAGAAACGGAAGTGACTGATCGTAGACACAAACCAGAGTAGCTTTCCCATCATGCTAAAATATAAAAAAGACAAAGCAACTGGATTTCTGTTTTGTAGCTGAAGACGTGCTGTGGTCCGAGTGTTAAACTGCATGACGTTTGTATAGATAATGTTAATATCTGGATCAATCTGGGGAAAGTCGGATGAGATGCGACTTGGTTCGTTAAGGCTGCAGTCTAAACACATTATCCGACCAGTTGAGTGGAGCAGGCAGCATGCACAGCTTGCAACTAAGACTTAAAAAATTATTGCTTCAGTGTTCATGCAGGCAGAACAGTTTTTTTTTTTCTCTGACTGTTTAAGTTTCTCTTCTGGATTTAGACATTTAACTTAACTTTGTACACAGATTAAAAAGAGATTCTCTGTATTCACGATGAACATCTTAATTATATGTTTACTCCTCTTTCAAGTTTGAAACCAGCTGGCATCAGTTTCCCAACAAAACCTTAGCATATTTTAATAATTGTTGACATGAATTTAAATGTACTCTAAAAGCACACCTCCTCAGGACACTTTTTTGTTATACGTGACGTGATCCGGCAAAATGAGTCAGCATTAGGTATTTTTTAGTCTTGCGTTATTTTCAAATTCTCCTTGTCAAAAGCTTCATAATGAGACGTATGTGTGTTGAAAACTGTCGATCTATCACTTGTATTCTTTTTTTTGTGTGTGGTATCACGGTCTGTGCTCATTCAGCCCATTTTGCCAGAACAAATCAGATATTTATTAATGATCAAAGATGATTTGGCAGAAAAAAATAATCTATTGTTGCTTCCAGTGGGTGCCTGAGATTTCTCACCACTGTCCAAGTACACCTTTCCTATTGGTGGGCACACAAGTAGACCTGCGGGATGACACCAACACCGTTGAGAAGCTGGCAAAGAACAAACAGCGTCCCCTTTACCCCGAGAGCGGCGAGAAGCTGGCACGTGAGCTCCGAGCCGTGAAATATGTGGAGTGCTCTGCACTCACACAGGTAGGAGACAAATTTCTCTCACATTTAAAACATTACCAAGTCTGTTCAAATCCACAGCTGCTTCTCTCATATCTAATCTTATTCTAATATTAATTCCTTCTCCTAAAACAGCGAGGACTTAAGAATGTATTTGACGAAGCCATCCTGGCAGCGCTGGAACCTCCTGAGACCAAAACTAAGAAGAGGTGTGTTCTTCTATAAAAGAACGTCAGCATGGAGAGCTGTCATGGTGTGAGAGATTTGTGGTATTATTCAACAGATCAATGAATAATTAAAAAAAAGGACAAAACCAAAGGGGATGAAAAGTCCAGTGCCATTAAGATTTAATTTTAATACGTGTTTAATTATTGTGCCTTTTTATAGAAACTGAGGCTAAAGTCGCAAAACTTTCAACGTACAATAAGTGCCACTCGAGTGTGTTTTCTAAAACATTCAAAAACTACTGTTCTTTTTTTTATATTCAGTTGTCCCCTCATTTCTCATTATTCCTTAATAGTAGCCTTTTGACTTGTCTTTTAGAAAAAATAGATGAGAGGGACACTTAAGTACATTAGTTTAATTTAATGAAACACATTAACTGGTACTTTGCTTTGTTTTCTGCCCCCACTGAATCAGCTAATGAAAGTCCAAGAGATTTATTGTCACTCCAAATAAACATATCTGTCTGTTAAGTTTACTTCTTTCCACCTCCCTGCACTCCCTGTAGGGAGAAAATGCATTTTCATTTTTTTTTTCCCTGATGATTTCTATTATTCTTTTTATGCTGTTTTTGGGGGATTCTATGTAGCTTTTTTTGATTTCAAAAACTTGAATTTTTTCCCTGTTTTTTTTATTATTATTATTGCTAGATGACCAAGAGCAATATATAAAAAGAGAAAGTTGTGATATTTTTTGATAAATGTTAATCTTGATAGAGATTATGACAACTCTTTCTACTGAACATATGGGTGTTTTAAATCACAGGATGTTTTTAATAAAATGCTTTTATTAAAAATAAAAGGGAGTTCTGTTTTATGTTGTTTTTTGTTTAATTGGTAAATCAAGTTGCGATTGCAAGTTAATTTCTATCATAAAGCACATGTACGATGGATGGAACGCTTCAGACCTTCGCAATTGTTACTTGTTGAAAAATATGCTTTCTAGTTCTTATATATTTTTTTAAATATAGTTTCCTCAAATGGTTGAATGATTTTGCAAAGTGTTTATGTTTCTCAAAAGCACACATACATTAGTTTCTTTTATTTATGCATTCTACAGAGTCTTTTTAATATTCTTCCATCTGTAAATGCATTGTTTAGTTTATGTTGCTGTCTTGCCAACAGGTTCTTCAGCCCACTGAATTAAACCTCCAATCATAACTGAAAGCCAACTAAAACCTCCCCAAAACTGAGAAACAATAACTCCAAGACAAACTTAGTATTTTAAATCAGCTATGTATTTATTAGATTTCTTGAGCAGACCTATATGTGCTGCCTCTGCAGGAGCAAGTTGAAGAAATTCACATGAAGGCAAAAACAAAAAAACAGATACAGATGTAAGTAAAGGTTATTCTTGCTGTTTGAGGCTGAATTAAAGCAAAAACTGATAAATAAATAAATCGGAATCAAAAAAGAAAACATAAATACAGTAAAATGTTCCAAGACCTGCTAGTCTAAAACACAATAACTGTTTAAAAAAAGTATAAACAGGTGGAAATGTTTCTGTTAGTTTTGGTTAAGTTCAGCTTCAACAGCATTGTCAGGTCATTGAGCTACTGTTGCATGTGTCCATGCATATCTGTGCCCTTTGTTGCAGTGGTTTTAATTTGAGCATGAATTTACTAACTTGTGTACTTTTTGAAATTTTGTTTTGCAGCTTTTACATTACAGAACCGAGTCAATGTATGATAATAAAGATCAGCACAGAATGTTAGGTAATTTGTATTTGATTTTTTTTTTTTTGTAACAATCCTTCTTGACAATAAATCCTATATCATTAGAAAGCCTGTTTATTTCTCCTCCACATTTGTAAGCAAAATACTTTGATAAGCAGCAGAGATGTGTATATAGGTTTTACTCCTGAAAATTCTTCCAAATCTTCTCTGCCAAAAACAGCTTATTCTACTTTCTCTTGTTAGCTTTTCTTTTTGGGGGGATTGGATGATTGAAGTCTAAAGACACAAAATGTGTTGGCAGTTTAATAATATATTCTTTTAACAAATAAGGCTGTCTGTAGCATGTGGAAGAACCATACACAGCCACAACAATCTGGTACTCTGGAATGTACAGCATGTCCAAGTTGATCTTGTTTAAAGGGACAAATTCTAATGAAAAATCTGCTCTTTGTTGCCTTTAAGATGTTTTGTGTTCTTTTGTGCTGTCTTGTTTGCGTGTTGAGGTTCTGCTCACACATCCTGGTTCTGTCTGAGCCGTTTTACACTCTACAGGTGTGAATGGTGACTGTGTTCTTGCACTGCTGGCAACGGACCGAGCAGCACCACGAAAACTTGCAGGAGCAGCGCTGCACCACCTCGGCTCGACCCGCTCTGTACCCCGGTCCGCAGCACACCAGCTCACAGCCATCTGGTGCCAGCCGAGACGTCCCTGGGTGCGTTTCAAAAGATGGACACGTCAGTTTGTAAATTTATGGGTTGGATTATTTGAATTATGCGTAGTGCTGATTTTACCATTACATCTGCGCCCAACAGTCCCAGGAATGCCATTTTCAGGATCGAGGTGGCAGAAATCTGGGGAAGGTGCAACATACACAAGGTCTCTGGCAGCGGGGGGTTTGACATGGGGGTCACGGGGGAGAAGAGCTGGCCTAGATCCAATACGAGTCAATCGGACCTAGAAGGACAATGATGCAATAATGCATCATTCTGACATGCAGAGCTGCACAAAACACGCAAAGAGGACGATCTGATACCTCTGTGGCTCCATCGAAGCGTTCCTTGAGCACAACACCGACACGTCTGAACGGAGGCATGACCTTCCAGCAAGTTTTCAGCTCACAGGACCCAGAGACGCCATGACACTTACACTCCACCTGCATGTTGTGAAGGATGGCCTGAGAATGAGAGGCAGGCAGGGAAAGTGTCAGGCAGTCCCACAGGTTGCAGGAATGTGGAATCAAAACATTTTGCTGATGTTGCCAACCTTTCGACCGGCCTCGTTGTTGTGGAGGTTCATGAGCGGGCGTCCTGCCGACAGCCCCTTGGCCCGCTCCGGTTCATCCACAAATGTTTGGGAGAAAGCAACACCGTATGACAGGTTGTCACTGCACCCTGACCATTCGAAGCCTAAGAAAACAAAAACCCACTCTGAACTTATTAAAACATGCTTGAAAAGTCCCACCGACAAACAGCAACTGCAGCAGCTGTTTTCTGCTCCAGTGGCCCAGAAGTGGATTTACTTGTTACATTCTTTTCAGCGACAGACACTAAACTCACCTTCGGGGCTGACCCCCTTGACCTTTCTGTCACAGCCACACCTCTCCAGCTCCCCGCGAGTGCAGGCCTGGGTCACTGCCACTGCTACGGCAACTGAGGACAAAGCGTGCACAAAGGCTGCCTCACGAGTGCCTGAAAGCAACAACAGAGATGTCACGAAGAAATCTACGTTGTAGAGGATGAGGACGCTGGGATGTGGACGTTTCCTACCTTGATTCATCACTCTGCCGAATACATTGATCCCACGTGGAGTGGTGGAACAGTTCCAGCGGCGGTTCCTGAACTGGTGCTGACACTGAGTTAATCAGAACCACGTATAGTGACTTTTCTGTTAAGTTTAACATCTCTGATAAAACAGTTCTGTGATCCTCTTTTGCCATACCTCTTCTATAACCATCTCTGCTGCCTTGCGTACAGACTCCATAACCTCCCCCCGTGCCCTGCACACCCCCACCTGCCCTGGGGTCAACCCCCTCAGTCGTGCACATGGAGCAGCTCCAGACACAGGCCTGGAGCGAGGCAGCCTCGCCAGGGAGCTGGGACACACACGCAAAATAAAAATGATGTGAGCGTCGAGGATGATTCACTGCAAGTTTGTGAGACAAAAAGGGAAGGATGCATGATGGGGGTTAGAGAAGGAGACGATACAAAAAGATGAGGATGTCTACAGAATGGGCAGAATTTTAGGGAGAACAGAAACAAGGGGGAAACGAGGCAAAAATGACATTGAGGCCACAGTGACGGCAGGGAAAAAAAGGAGAAAAAGGTCACCAGGAGAGAGACAAAGAAAGAGATTTAGAGACATGTCACCATCTTTTAAAAGTTATAGCATGACAAACAAACTCTCTCTTTCTCTTCCTCCTTTGCACACTAAACTTACAGCCAGTTGGTTGCCATGGCGGGGTGGGTTGCCCATAGCAACAGGAGGAGGAGTGGTGCCGTGAGATTGACAGGGGAGACAGTTGGCATCAGACTGTCTATCTGTCTGTCCGTCTCCGTGTGTCAGGCTGGGTCGTTGGACAGCACGCTGCTGTCCGCCTCCACCGTTGAAGTGCTCTGTCCTCCTGGCTTTTTTTTTTCTTCTTCTTTTTTTTTGGGGTGTTGATTTATGGTTCTGGTCCAGAGTCAGGGGATGGTCCCCATATATCTGTTTTTATATTGACAAAGTATTGTCAAAAGAACTGCATCATTTGATTGAGGTTGATCCTCTTCTACGAGGTGTTTTCTGACATTTTCAATTTTATTTTATTTGCTGCATGTGCTGCAAAATAACTGGCAAAATTGTTTTTGGTAACCAACAGCTTAAAAATGAATTTGTTGTTAAAATGTGCATGTAATAATGATGCTTACCAGTTCATATCTCTGTGACCGATGGTTGTTCTTTTTGTATCGCACTTGATCAAATTTCAAAAGGCAACAAAGCTTTCATTGGCGACATTGATCCGCAGCTTGTTTTTCCATGCTGTGACTGCTGGCAGAAGCATACTTACTGGACTGTTGGACAAACTTTAAACTTGTCTCATCAAACTCATCTTTTAGACACAGAAATAGGTCCATATGTCTGGTTTAAAATCTGAAAAACACCACCACAAAAAAACAAATCAAAGTTAAAGTCCTCGAGAATTAAAAGCAATTCATTTGAATAAGGAAAAAAGGGCCTCTTGTCATCATGCTGCTCATCTCTGTCTCGCGAAAAAACTAAACGCGTCTAGTCCAGGTGGGAAAAGTCAGAACGTGTGAGTGCTATGGGATGGGAGTGATGGGTTTTAAAGGAGGTAAGACAGCGAGGGTGGGAGAGGGAGGGCAGGAGTGATCCAGGGTGTGGAATGATGCCGACTCAGGGAGGAGGAGATGGCTTTTGTAGAGAATAATAGTCGTAAGTATTAAAGCTGTAAGTATGCCTTTATTGTGTTTCTTTGACACAAAACTTGAAGTTTGGTCTGGGAGGGATGTCTCTAATCCAAACATAAATCAACGCATCTCTGTGCGTGCATGCATGTGCTGTCATTGCTTCTTTGCGTCACGTGTGTACGTTGGCACCAGCAAAACTCCAAACACTTGGTGTGAACTGCAGCCTTTTTGTCCGGTCTTGTAAACGTTTCAGATTAAATATCAAATCTGACGTGTGTCCCGCAATGTCCCCTTATCACTGGACGTGACACAGCATCTCTGTTTTCATACATGTGAGAAAGTGTCTTACCTAATGTTTAATTTTCCCAAACTTTGTTGCTCACTTTACGAGTTGCCCCCTCCATTTCCTCGATGTCCCCCTTTGCGTTTGCCCCCAAGTTCTCCCTTTCTCCTGCTCCCTATATTGTCTCAGAAGAAGGGGTGACATTTAGACAAGCGGGGGGAGAAAACACACTGCCGACAAATATTGGAACTGAGACAAATAAATCACAAGATAGGATGGGGGGCATAAGGAGAGTGCGGATGTGTAGTTGTAACTCTGGGGAGAGGACAAAGCACTTAAATATAATAAAAGGGAATTGTCACAAGTAAATAAAAATAGAAGCTTTAACATTATGTGTACAGATTGAAAATTTGAGCATAACTTAATTTTACTGTCTGATGGCTGTGTAATTGAGAAGCTAATAGCAAACTGCATAATTACTTTTTTATTAAGTGCAAATATTTGTGCTGCAGTATTGGGTATAATAGCATGTCTTTACTGTTTTTGATCACTGTTATTTGTCTGTCTGTTTGTATAGACTTATTTTTATGAATTAAAAAAAAAATCTGTTTTTGTTCTTTTGTTCTGGATATTCTGCAGTAGCAAGGAAAAAAAACAACCTGGACAGATCATTAATCCATTACAGGAACAAATATGGACTCACTCATAGAGGCCAATTTAGAGTCAGCAGTTAACCTGGCGTGCTTGTTTTTGTTGAATGTTTTTTAAAATCATTTTTTATTTTTTGCAACGCCAGGCCCGTTGGAGTCAGGGACACAGCCCATGTTAAATAGTGAAAATATCGGTGGTAACAGCAAGAAGAAAACCACTCCAAAGCTTTGTCAAAGTAAACTTCAGTTTTCAGCTTCATTTTCAATAACACATAAGCGTGTTCCTTATTAACCAACAAACGCATTCAGATTTGGTGAGATGGTGGAGTTTTACCCATAAAACCTTGTTTTTGACAAAAACAACGTTGAGGGTATATGACAAATCTTTAGGGCTTCGGTTTTAAAAACTGAGGCCTCGTGGGTCATCTTGACCGGTTTTATCACACATTATGATTATTATTTATAACCCGTAGCAGCTCATGTGTGCCAGTGAAACCAAACATTTTTTGGATTTTGTCAAGTCACACTTTTGTGGCCCATCTGAAAACTTTGACACAGCTCTCGGTTACCCCATTTTTTCACTACATGCTTGTCTACAAAGACAGGTTTCTTCTAGTTTCCCATCAGTTTTTTATTTATTTTTTACTCTTCCTTGTGTCGTATTCCTCTTTTGTGTCCCCTGCTTCTGCAAGTGACGTCCTCCCTGTCTCCCACAGCAACGCCATGGTGATGAGCTGGCCACTGTCACGTCCGGCGCCTCTGTTGTGCACATCCCTTCACCCCTCTCTCGTAAATAACTTGCCCTCTTTTTTTTCTTCTTCTTCTTATCATTATCTTCACACTATTTTGTGGGCATTTCATCATGCTGAAATGGTCCCATAGCAATTGGCTGTAGCCCGGCTGCAGAGTCAGAGCTTCGGCAGGACACAGAGATGACTTGCACTGTCTTCATTACAGGAAGCAGATGACTTTAGGAGTCTCCACCGTGTTGATGGTGCACATCTAAACTGATCCTGCTCCACTCACTCACGCTGGCCGTGGGATGGACGATTGACCTTCGGGATGGTTGCTTCAGGGTGACTCTGGACTTCCTGAACACGTTTGCCCGCCCACTAGAAACGTGACCCATCACCTTTTGCTCCCACCTCATCTGCTTTGGTTCTCTGCATCCGCTGGGCTACCTGCCTCAGCAGTTTGAACGCAGATGCAACGATCACATCAGGCATAGACATGACCGCCGTGCACGAGCACGCTCGCCTTGCTCAGGCATCTCTGCCAACAAAAGGGGCTGAACGCACTACTGTGTGTGTGTGAGTGAATGTGTGTGGAGCGTGTGGATTAATATTATGGGATGGTGGGCGGCGGTGTTGTCAGGCAGGGAAGTGGGGGCGGCGGAGTGCGAGGTGATCTGTGTGCAAAATGGGGGAGGGAGCGCAGGGACTGGATGACCCATGAATGTTGTGGAAATGTGGCGGCGCAGGCCTGTGCGAGGTGGGAAGATGGCTGCGCACATGGTAGAGGGAGCAGATAGCTGGATGAGGGATTTGTCACTGTTTTGTGCGTACATGCGCACACATGCACGTGTAAGGGGCGTTCAAGCAACAGTATCATACATGCTCTTTTGTTACTATGTAGTCTGCATGTACTGTGGGAAATACTGCATAGTGGCCACCGGAGTATCATGAAACTCCTTGTGTTCTTCATTTTCACTACTTAGTGACCAAAATATAACACTATAGCACTATATGAACAAAAAAAAACTCATGAAGTACTGTTTTTAGTTACTAGAGTTTATAAACAGATTTTTGACAATTATAAACCAATGTCCAGCCCTTTAAATATAATATCAGCTAAAGAAAATGGAATGGTGACATAAGAATGAACCAGGTCTGCTCCAAATGTTAACACCAAATGTTTGGTGCAGCAGAATTATTTACAGATGCATTATTTCTCCCTTTTAGAAGGAGAGATAATATTTTTCCAGTTTTAGCTTCTCTCAATTGGCTCCCTGTCAAAATCAGAATAAAATTTAAAATACTTATAATCTTACATACAAAGCTCTCAACAACCAAACTTAATCTTATATTTAAAAATTTCTTGTTCCATGTTCCCTAACAGAGCACTTCACTCTCAGACTGCTGGTTTACTTGTGGTTCCTAGAGTTTCCAAAAGTAGAATGTGCGGCAGAACATTCGGTTCTCAGGCTCCTCTCTTGTAGAACCACGTGACACGCTGTCTTCTTTAGTTCTAGATCAGGACTCTCCTTTTTGATAAATCCTTGAGGTGGGCTTGGGTTTCTTGAGTTATCCCTTAGTTATGTTGCAATAGGCTTAGACTGCTGGAGGATAAACTGACCACATTTCCTCACTCTGCATCCATCCTTTTGTTGAAGTTTCACAAATATTAAAGTGGTGTCTGGACAGATTAAACTCACAATAACCATTATATATGCATCATTAACTATCAATAGTTATAATTTGTAATTCAATTCAATTCAAAAATACTTTATTCACCCCAGAGGGGAAATTACAATAATAAATGAGCAACAAATAAATAAAAAAACAAGATAAATTAATAAAAAATAAATGAGCAAGATTAGCAGTCCTGTTTTGTTGCCAACAATTACGAGTCGTTTGTTTACATAAGAACGTTGTCAAGTACACAGTCTGGACGAGCAACAGATATTGATTTGGTAAAATAATCCTCAGATGGAGCAGCGTGGCGGCTCAGTTGGTAGAGCTGATGCCTCCCAGCAAAAAGGTCGCTGGATTGAATCCCGGCCGGAGACCTTTCTGCGTAGTTTGCATGTTCTCTCCGTGCTTGGGTGGGTTTTCTCCGGGTACTCCGGTTTCCTCCCACGGTCCAAAAACATGACTGTTAGGCTAATTGGTAACTCTGAATTGAGTGAGAGAGTGAATGGTTGTTTGTCTTGTTTGTCTCTATGTGTCCCTGTGATGGACTGGAGACCTGTCCAAGGTGTACCCCACCCCTCGCACTATGACTGCCGAACATGGGCACCAGTGACCCCCGTGACCGTGAAAGAAAGAGGCGGGTTAAGATAATGGATAGATGGATGGATGGATGGAAGAAACCCCAGATGTAAACAGGGTCAGAGAGAGAACGATGGAGTTAAAGATGCCAGGTCGAAAGCTAAAAGGTACGTTCTTCTCATCTGAGAAGACGAAAGTTGACAGAAGTAGTCATTTGGGGGGATGGGAACTGAATGTCAAAGCAAAAACTGGGACTAAGATCACATGCAAATGAGCTGTGCTGAGATATTCAGAACTCTAAAAAGGAAAACGTCTGCAACTGATCATTGAATGTAGTTGTAAACAAAGCATAGAATAGTTGTTGTTTTCTAACAATACCAACAAACAGTAATTTAATGATGTAAAAACACTGTTAGAAGTAGAAAATTTTTGTTTTTTTGACAACTTTTATGGCTGTAATGTGTCCTTAGGTTAAAGACTCGTAAACAAAAATTTGCAGGCAGCTACCACATGTTTGATGATGTTGGCATATCGATGCTCATATTTGCTGAGTAATGTTTACAGATAAAAGTGATTTGTTTACACCTAGTGCTTACCTGCATTTCATATTTGGGTATATCTGGAATATTTGGAAAACGACTAGAATAAAGAAACTTTTTAAAACTGCACCCGTTGACACGGCTCAGGATCGTCTGTTTTTAAGTTTAATTTCAGACTTTGTCGTGAGAAGCTTTAAGTTTGAGAAGTTGTGATGAAACTGGAGGCCTCAGCCGACCTGTTTGACCCGCACTCAGCCCTGCCGGCATGTCCCCTACCTGCACAAGCGCCCACAAAGGGACAGAGTTTGTTTGACTTTTACAGTCCTGTCCACTCATCACTGGGCAGACACTCAGGGAGTATTATGGTCTGGTACCAGAGGACCTGAGCTACCCTAGAGACCAATACATTCTTTCTTTTCTTTTTTTTTTTTTTTTTACCTTTTTCTCTTTTTAGGTGTTGCCTATTATGGGATGCATACTGCCACTGCCAGAGTATTATGGTCTGTCCAGGGTGAGCAGGGAGGAGTGTGTGTGTGTGTGTGGGGGGGGTGTCACCATGACAACGGGGTTGCTAAGGGGGCTGGTACTACTAGTGGATAGGGGAAGGAGTGTGCGTGCTGAGTCTAGTGCATGCATGTCTAGTCCTGGAAGTGTACGCGTGTGCGCGCGCGTGGTGGAGGGGGGTGGGGGCAGGCTGAGTATTATGGTCTGTCCGTTGCGAGGTAACTATGCAGAGTCCTGTGCGAGTGTGGGAGGGAGGGGGGATTATTATGGGATGTCTGCCCCCTTTGTGTGTTTGTGAGGATGTTAGCTAAGCGCTGCCTGTAAGGTAGTGGGGACAGAGCCGCGTGTTTTGGGTCATTAAGAAAAGAACTATTATATCACACCGGGATTAATGAATGAACAGGAAATGGCAACAACCGGAGCTCAAACAGTGTAATTGTTGTTAATTTT
>JAVKLF010000042.1:7315052-7326909 GCA_034783495.1 Millerichthys robustus
TGCATTCTGGAACTAATGGATAACTTTGATCTGGTGTTGAATTTGGCTAAACTTGCAGATATGTTTCCCACCACTAAATCTAGTGTTTCAGGTCTACAGAGCAAAAGCTACCCGTACATTTACTTTCTATTTGTAGAAACTTTCTGATGCATTGCAACACTTAGAGAAATTACCAAATCAGGGAAACATCATCTTGGTCACAGTGCGGCTGCTAGAACAAGTTTACTGGTGTGTGTGCTTATCTTTGTGTGTGTGTGTTCTTTAGCACTTTTTTGTGTTTAGCTGAGATGTGAGGAGGAGTTAAACCAGCTCCTAACAGCTGAATACGAGAATCTGACAGGAATATAATGCAGTAGCTGGCGTTAACCACGACGACACCTGCAGGGCTGCGTCTGTGTGTGTGTGTGTTGGGGGCAGGGTGGGGCCTCCTCTTTCTCCCCAACATTTGCTTTTGTTGTTTAGGCAGACATTTTGCACTTTAAACTGAAACCATCACAGTTAGCAGCTCACCGGCATAGAAAAAACAGATTTTATGTGATTGCAAATTTGCTTTCTCTCACCTCCCAAGAACATGACAATAGTTTGCAAGTTAAATGGAGATTAACTCAGAAGTCATAGCGTGTTCATGCAAATATCTGATGTAATACAGATGTATGTGTATGTATACGTATGCATGTATAATTGTGACTGTTTCAGTTAGTTGTTCAGCGTTTTCTTTTTAACGAAAAGTCTCACCGCTACAAATGGTTTACCAGCTGGAAAGCGGCACACACACACCCACGCATGTACATTTGCGATGGGGGGAGGAAGGTCAAACTGCAAATGAGGAAGTGTTTCTGTGACTCTGACCTTTGTGTGTTGCATGCGCACAGTTTAACACACCTGGAAGCAACAACAGTGCAGTACAAACAAACAGCAGCAACAGACAGGTGGGCCGGCTGAGGGGAAAATATTTGCAACTGCTTTCTGTTCGACAAAGTGTGGGCTCGGGAAGCTTCAGCTGGTCTTATTATTCGGATTAGCGCCCCTATGCTGCTTGCCAGTGATTCGCCATCGAATGGAGCGGTCTAAGCTGACACAGGAAGCTCGAGTGATGGAGGTAAAACCCTCTCTGCTCTCAGATAGGACAACATTTTCATGTTGTCAATAAAAAAAATAAAAAAAAAGAAGAAGAAAAAGAAGCAACATCTCTTTCTGCTGGAGGAATTCCGGCCCGTCAGCTATTTTTGTGCCCATCTTGCTTTCACTACTTTGTGAAAGGAGACGTAAAAAGGAAGGAAGGGGAGAGAGAACGACGCAGAGGGGAAGAGGCAGACGTAGTCGGTGTGAGCGTCTTGGTGAGTGACAGTTGTTGTCAGGAGCAGCTGAGAAGAGTAAGTGTTTACCTGCTTTTGTACGAACGTTGAACGTTCCGTAGGAAGTGATCTGAGTGTGGGACAGTTTACTGACGGTGTTTAATGACTGTGGCGTGATAAAGAGACAGACAGAGGTGACAGGTTTGCTTTTAGAAGGAAAATGTCAACATGGGGGGGTCTGGTTAGTGTGTGATAGACTAAATGCGTGACAGTGACACTGACAGATGCTCATTTAACTCGAGCACGCAGAACAAACTGTTTGTCTTCACAAGTTTTAACGATCAACATAAAACAAACTTTTGCACGTGTGGCACAGGTTCAAGCGGCTCTTCACCAATAGCTCTTCTTTTCTTTCGCCCCAGAGAAAAAGTGAGGATACGACATGGTTCGGTGAGTCAAGAAACCTCTGCCGGACACCGTTATGCTGCGTTAGTCAATGCTGCTTGTTGTTTTTTTGTTTTTTTTTCTACAGAGCTTGATGACAACTTCTCTGTTTCCATTTCTCCTTCTCTGTCTTTCGTTGGCTCGTCCTGCTCTGTTCCTCTATCATGTGATTGAGTTACTGCTCAGGGGGGGAATGTGTCAGAAATGGAAGCTTCAATTCAGGGGTTGAGAAAGACACCTGTTGATTTTAATGTCAGGCTTCCCTTTGCCATTACTTTGTTTCTGTGACTACAAGCTAAAAGCTAAGTTAAAAGCCCAATTTAAATGAGATTGTAGATTCTGTTCATTAACCTTGTTGTCTGTGTGTTTTAAGGCTACATTTCAATGCACTTTTGTCATGAAGCAACATTAACGGGTATAGAAACTTCAAACAATGTCTCGGATATGAGGAACCCGAACCTTCACCAAGCATCTGGATGCTATTTTGTACTTTTGGCATTTAGAAGGCATAACTTTTTTTCACAACAAAGTCGATTTTTAAACGTGCGTTTTTAAAATGAACAGATAAGTTATGTTTGGTCATGGGAGAGTAGTTGCATTTTGCAGGTGAGAACAAGCTGCCGCGGAACTGACTTAAGTCCAACCTTTTCATTATTCTGGTGCAAAACTGCAATTCTTTTTAAAAAGGAAGCATTTTTACTCAGCACCGTTTACAAGAAAAGATAACCCAGCTGATTTTGTTTATGATACAATTTACAATAACTAATTCTGGTAGGATTTCTCCTTGTAGACTAAAGTCCTGATCCTTTGCTGCAGTGCTGTTTCGCTTTAACTTTAGTTTGTTTTTAGACAGAAGACTAAAGTTTGAACTAATATGTACTAATAAAGTAAAATGTCTTTCTGTTAAAGGTGTAAATGTTGAGATTTATTTGATTTAAATATTTGACCTATAATTTGCAGTTGTGGTGTTTTTGGTTCTGATGCAGGTGGTTCCACAGAGACATCACTGGTCTGCAGGCCGAGGACATCCTCAGGACTCGGGGCATCCACGGAAGCTTTTTGGCTCGACCCAGCAAGAAAAATGTTGGAGATTTCTCCTTGTCTGTCAGGTAAAAAAAAACAAGAACAACGTTTAAACTCTGACTTCTCTGTTTTGGTTTGTTTCTCTGGTGAACCTGATCGATTCACGCCTACATGGAGGGTTCTCAACAAAAGCTGCAAAAACAGGACTTATACGTTTTTGCTCTTTATTTACTTCCTTAATTAATTTGCAGACTATAAATGTCACAGTTTTGTTCAAATATGAAAATATTTGAGGTGGAAATTTGCCCTTAGTGAGCCAGTAAAACAAAGTAAACTTTGAAATGTTAGTCACTGTTTGCACATAAATCATTTCCAATAAACGCTGAGACTACTTTTTTTATTTTTATGAACTTGATTGCGCTTCACATTGGAAGCGGGAACGTGGAACATTACCGTAACACCACAGAGAGAAATGATCACAGACGAATCAGCTGTCTGCATATCTAACAACGTGAAACCTTTGCTCTTCACCCCAACTGATATTTATGAGGTTTGCGTGATAGTAAAATCATTTTCTAGACATTATCAGAGCCTCATCTTGTTGTATGAGGTATTTATTGTTAACACGTGACAGTGCTTTTTTTTAGATAATTAAAACCTGTAGCTGAAAGGCAAGCAATCTTAATGTTCTGAAAAACATCAAGAGCTCGTCAAATTCAAGACAGCTGCCACAGCTAAATGTTATTAGTTTTCACCAAAACGACTGTAACTCATTGACAAAGTGTACTCTTGAGTGTTAAAAGTTATTCTAAATGTTGGACCAGAATGGCTACAATTGGTTATTTCTCATCTTAGGATGATTTTAAAACTCTGGCATGACAGGTGGATTCTTCTTTCAGGTAGTGCTAGGCCTTTATTTTATTGTATTTGTTATTATTTGCAGTTGTTGCTTTAGTTTACACTAGTTTTTGTTTTTGTTTTTACTGGAAGGTAGCAGCCATGTGGGTCAGTTTGCAGAAGTTCGTCACCCAAAAGGAGAAAGGTTAAAATTAAACAAACACAATTAGATGGGTTGAACTTCCAACCAAGAACTGAAAAAGGCCACTGGGGGCTTTTAAAATAGTCTTTGGCTGACAGTGGCTGTAAAGCGGGCCACTGACTTATTAAAATATTTAAGTGATCTGTGGTTTCTTATGTTCCGTCTCAAAGCACATCAGAGTCAAAATGTCACGTTGATGCATGCAAATCATGAAACAGATGCAGAAACCTGTAAACTATGTGCAGTTTGTTTAAAATATAAGCATGCTTTCAAATTATTTGAGCATTTTTCTGTCTGGATGAGCCTTTCAGCAAATGAATACCTGTATCTAATACTCATCGTGGAAAAAAGCTTCATACACAGTGGGTTTTTTATTTACCTGCGGTTCTCAGGATGTTCAAATCATGAAAAAAAAAAGCACTGACGGTTCTTTTGGTGTGGTCTAACTGCTATATATGTATTGTTTGTGCAGGGTGGGTGAATCTGTGACCCACATCCGCATCCAAAATACAGGAGATTTCTATGACCTGTATGGTGGGGAAAAGTTTGCCACCCTGTCAGAGCTGGTGGAGTACTACACGGCTGAGAACGGCATCCTTCAGGACAAAGACGGAACCATCATCGAACTCAAATATCCCCTCAACTGCTCGGACCCCACCACAGAGAGGTCTGTCTTCTACTTTGTCTCTCAGCTTCAAATAGGTTCAGACATCCCAGAGTTACGATCCTCACCGTGGGGTCGACTGCACGTAGACTGGGGTTAGTTGAAGTGCTGCTTGGTTAGGTGGTTGAGTTAAATATAGGCAACTGTGACCGAATATATTTCCTCTTAACAGCTAAGTTAAGATGCAAGGATAAAGTGCATCATGTGCTGGTGTTTGTTTATTTACCTTTTAGGCTTTTCCTTGTGGGAATGGTCAGTTTTAATTATTTAGGGTGTACCCCCGGTGTGTTTGTCACAGAGTCAGGCGCTTCTCTGAACCACAGCAGCATCTTACCTAAATGTTTCCATGTGTGAAACTTTTGGTTTTTTTCGCTGCAGCGTTGCAGTTTAAAGTGTTTGTATCAGAAAATCTTCTTTAGAATTGTTTAAATAGATTCAAAACACAAAAATACATGGTTCTAACAAGCTTTTTTAATTATTTTTTTTGAAAGAAATTCTGGGGTGTCTCCAGATATTGTTAATTGGAGGGGCAATTAAACCAAAAACCAAAAGGCAGAACAGGATTTCAGGAGATTCAGTTATTTTTTAGTTATTTATATGTTATTGACAAATACAGTTAATCACATAGGTCTACTTTTTTATTTACAGTTATTATTACTTTATTGGAAAAAAATCACTGTCACTACTCAACTTATTAACTTTGTCATCTCCTAAATTTGTATAATTTAAAAAAATAGTATGCATAAAATCTCTTGAGACCCTGCATCCTAATGTTGAGGCCTTAAGACCATTTAAAAAAATATTTTAAATAAAATCAATTTTATTTGTAGCCTTTAATTGTTCCAGTATATTTTTATGTTTATGAGGGTCTACTAATAACTACACTCATCATATTGTTATCAGTGTAATTTGTTCTTAAAATAAAATAAAACTTAGAGCAATGTAGTATTTCACAATATATATATTCATATATTCATATATTTATTTGAATATATATACTTATTGAAAGAAGGAGATTTGTAATGAAAAGATCTAGGAATTTTAAAATAAACAAAACTAAAACTTAAAGAGATATGCTCTGTAATATTTTTCATGTTTATAAATACAAACTATGTGAGAAGTATTTTTATTTTACTTTCAAAATTTGTATAAAGTTTAATATAAATTAGATTTTTGACTGATAATCTCCAACTTACATTTGTTCCATTGTCATCATTACAAAAATAACTGAATTTTAATTGAAGATTTTGCTGACGGCTACATACAATCCTTTATTTTAAATCATATTAAAGTCGTCTCATCGCCACTTTTTTGTTATTTGAAGCTTTGTGTAGTATCTGATTGGTTTGTAAAGTCACAAGATGACAAAGATAATTTGTGTCTGCAGGCACATTAAAAGAATGCTTTCTGCTGAGGAGGCAGCTCACACACAAAAAATGTTATTTATTAACTTTAATTGAAAGATTCTGTGTTAATATTTGTGTTTTTAATGCTGATCAACCCAAATTCATTGATCGGTGAAGTCGTCCTTTCAGCTGGAAAGCTGCTCAAAGTACCGGTAAACCAACGTCCAACTGGTTATAGGTTTGAGTCCAGTAGGACACCATATTTTAATTTTTTTTTTGTTTGTTTTAAGACAAGGACCTCACTTAGACTGGAAGTTGTACCCTCTGCCACCCCACCCCCCTCGCCCTCTCTCTCTCTGTCTCTCTGTCAGTTGTCTAACTTCCCTTTTGTTGCTGTGGTTGGAAACTTTAAGTTTTGACACTTTTGAAAGCAATGGCCAGACCCTGCTCGTCTTCCTCTATTGCACACTCCATCATGTTCTTGTTCGCTCGCTATCTTCCTCATCTAAAACCCCAAAGTCTCTGTCATTTCAGCAAAGTCTGCCTCAGACCGTCGCTATTTGGTGCTCAGTTCCCAGAAAAAGCAAATAAATTAAAACAATCAAGAGAAACGACATGCACACACGTGCAGGTTGAAATAAAGTTATCCTCGAACATTTGAGTCCTGCATTTCTCAGCAAGAGCTGCTGTGAAGCCGCACTTGTGTCACATTCTCTTCTTGCAGCTTATCTTACCAGAATCCAAGTGAGATTTCAAAACAGGATCATTAAATGCGTGCACAAAAGTTCAGTAAGAACACTCATGCGGTGTAAAATATTGCTTGGTGGGGTGTTAGTGGATGCAACGTATTGAAAAGGGGGGCAGGCTATAAATACTTTGTCCTGTTCAGCCGCGAAATCTGTCATCAGAAATTTTCCGACCGCAATGCAGGAAGTTTAGAAAAAGAAATCGAGAACTGTGCCTAAAATTAAGTCACACTTAACCTGACTGAACGCGCACACACACACATATAATAGCAGTACAGTGGTGGACATGAATAAAAAGGACCTGCAGCCAATCAGCACGTGCCATATAATCTTTTAATGTTGAATCTAATTTTAATGTTATGCAGATTTAAGAATAATGTGGTTTTCACTGTAAATGTACATGTTTTCTGACAGCTGCTGCAGCCTGGACTAACCTCAACTCTTGTAAGAGGCAGGGGAAAATGATGCTTTGTTTGTTCTTAGACATTTTCGTGCAAGATGAATGTAGGTTTTTAAAATGTGCAGGGGATAAAAAAAAACAAAACGTCTTTTGTCTTTAAACTAAATTACACAATATCGGGAGAAATTGTGATTGCAAAATTGTTGATAGTTGTGGCGACTATCAGTTGCGACAAACCCACATTTTTCTCACTCTCGTCTTTTTCCACTGTCATTAAAACACTTAACATCTTACTGAGCTGCGACTGCTGGGGACTAGTTAGTGATCCCAGCCTGGGGACTAGTTAGTGATCCCAGCCTGGGGCCTTTCTGGATGAAGTGTGCATGTTCTCCTTGTGCACACGTGGGGTTTCTCCAAGTACTCCCTGTGAGGGCCACGATCCCCTAAATAAACTGTGTTATTTATACATTTGCATATTTATCATCGTCAGACCAGCTACTGCTCTTACGTTTGACAGACAAATCATCAGTGTGTGCTCTTGTGTGTTTCAGGTGGTACCATGGCCACCTGTCTGGCCCGAACGCAGAGAAGCTTCTCATTGCTCGAGCAGAGTCGGGAACCTTCCTGGTCAGGGAGTCGCTGTCCAAACCCGGGGACTTTGTCCTCTCCGTCATGACCGATGAAATTAGCAAAACTGGACAGAAACGAGTCTCTCACATCAAGATTATGTGCCAGGTGTGTGTTTGCAGTTTCTTCTTCTTCTTTTTTTGTTTTTATCTGTGTACAGAAATGGGAGCAAGTGAAACAGACTCTGATTACAAATAAAGATACTGAGGGTTATTCCCAGAATTGTGCAGTGATCACTGAAATAAACTCTCATTTCCCTTTCTTACACAACGACAGACTTTTGCTCATATTTCAACTGTCAGGTGTTCACCAGCATTTTTGAAGACTATAAATATATTTTTCTACACTGTTTTCTGATTTTCTTAGCTTGTGAACAGCAGTTAGTGGCGGAAACTGTCCCAAAAGCACAAGAATTTATGAACATGAGCTTTGATCAGACGTCGTTAGTCACAACGACGGGGCTTTGCGTTTTATTTTTAGCTGTGGTTGGCCTCAAATACAACACCATTCAGACTTTATTTAAACGAGAGGCATTGTTTCTCTACTTTGCCAGTAAGAGATTATCTTCAGGTTGCTCAAGAGGTCATAAAGTTTTTTTTATATAAGCTCAGAGCTGGGTTCAGGGCTAGTTTCCTGCTCTAATCCTTTGTTCTGCTGAAAAAAACCTGAAGTGTGTGACAACATTAGTGTTCATTTGTTTCTTTCACAGTAAGTAGATTAGTCTTACACACACTTTTACACTTTAATGGCGGAAAGTGGATAAATATTCTTTATTAGAGTTCGACATTTTCTATTCCATAGCTGCTTTTTTTTTCAGAGGATCTTTGAGTCGTGCAGGTTGTTTTTATCCACCAGATGTTTTTGACTTGACAAGTTTGTGTAAAACTTTACATCTTTCTCTCAGAACGACAGATACACGGTAGGAGGCTCGGAAATGTTCGACACACTGACAGATCTGGTGGAGTTTTACAAACGCAAAGGCATTGAGGAGATCTCTGGAAACTGGGTTTATCTCAAACAGGTGAGCAGGGCTTTCACACACAAATGAAGATGAAACCTTTTATAAGAAGAAGAACCTCGGATGGGTAGCAGCCCACAGACTGGAAACATTCATCCTAATGTGGATGTCGCGCAACGCTCTCATTATCTATTCTTTCATCGCCGTTACAAATAACTTTCCCGCCTCTCTGTGCCTGCAGCCGTACTACTCCACCAGAGTGAACGCAGCAGACATCGACAGCAGAGTGAAGCAGCTGGACCTGACCACAGACAAGGAGAAGGACGGCGAGGGCGAAAAGAGCAAGGCCGGCTTCTGGGAGGAGTTTGACGTAAGATTAAATCTGACCTCAGCCACGTTTACATCACAGTTTCACATATCTCTGATCAAATACCCACAAGAATACCTTGAAGTGGCTGAAATAAAATCAAGCACCAGTTTTGTTTTTAAATCATAATTTTCCATCAGCCTTTCCTGTCTCAGCTCATCAATGTGGAGCAGAAATTAACGTGAAGTTGAAATGCTGCCACCTTGTGGTAGAAACTAAACCAGGCTCGGGCCAAAATCTTATTACACAACGTAAGTTTAGTATTTAGTATTGCTGTTGTCGGATGTCATCAATATTCTTAATAATAGATGCTTAATTTTCTATTTTAATTTGCAACAACACACCTATAAATATGTTTTTTTTTCTCAAATGATAGAAAAGAATTCTGTTTTTTATTACCAGTTTATGTAGCTATTTTCCTCTGAATGATTATTCATAAATAATAATAAAAAATACAGCCAATATTCTACATCTACAGTATGCTCGTTCTGGTCATCTAACTTTCTAAACCAAAGGATGTTAAAATAGTCACCTTCCTAAAATAATCAAGTGTTTCAGGAAACTCAAAAAAATGTCAAATGTTGCATTTTTGTATTTCCTGTAAAACTGGGTAAACAAAAAAAAAAACCAAGTTAGATGTTTATTTTAGGGAGGTCATGAAATATTAGACTAAACTCCCTCTCTGAGCGTCGGTTTCAGTTCTTCAGGCTTTTTGAAGATTGTCCGTTTTTAAAGTTGTCATCTTTTTTCTCACTTTTGATTCTAGTCTTTTTGGACTGACCTGACCTTTTCTCACATGAAAAGTTGTTTTAGTTAAGTTTCTGTTTGGTTAAAATCAGTCTTCAGGCACTTTGCCACCAGCAGCCTGTCCCAGAGACACAACATTTTCTTACAGTTTGTCAGACACATTATTTCCACAGAGCTGTTTCTCTAAACGATGACGATGGGTTGAAACCCGACGCGTGTCTCAGGTCTTGCTTCACCTCTTTACTGGAATGCTTTCTATTTCTTAATATCGTTCCTTTCAAACACGTTTCATTTGTTTAAGTGCCTCACTACTTCTTCTTTTGTCTTCCACTTGTCTAGTTTCCTCAAATTTTGGGATACATTGCTAGAGATAACAAAAAATCTATGAGGTTTGTCTTCTCAGAAGAAACCTGGGGGGTGTCTCAAGGTTGTTCAGAGACGTCTTTGACTTCAGCGGATGATTAATGAAGCTTCTGGTTTTTACTATTGAACCTACAGTTTTACATTCAGCAACTCCAGATAAATAAAGTCCAAAAGCCTTCTGCCTTAAACCTTCTGACAAATCTGACTTTAAAAAAAAAATCTTCTCATCTGTAACTGTCTGGTCAAATTTAGAATCATTTAAACTCTTAATTAAAATACAAGAATGAGAAATTTAGATATAAAGCTTTAAAGGAACTTTAATCACTTAAAACAAAACAGGTTTGTCCATCTAGCAAACTTTACTTTATTTTAAATTTATTAAAAATGTATTCTATAATTGTTGCCATTTTTTTATTACTCAATTAGCTTTATAGTTTAATATAAAATTTATTATATATAGGTTTATTATTAACATTACGGTTTTTCTTTCTCTAAATGATCACTGTAACCAAGCAGTTTATTGTTAAATAAAATATCTTAATCTAAAAACTTAACCCAAATTTTTTGAGTCAGTTTTACCATCACCCATATTCTCCAATTTAATTTATTTAGTATTAATTTGATTAAAGTAATTGGTCACTAAGATGTTCTACAGAATTTAGAAAAGTACAAAACAAACGATTTTCCTGAAATGTAGCTGAGTGAAGCTATAAAGTAGCTTTAAGTAGATATTCTAATAATAATAACCTAAAATTTTAAAGCACATTTTATGAGACACTACAGCACTTTGCGTATAGTACCAGAATAAATAAAAAAAACAATATAAACAAAGTCAGTTCGGAGACCGATGAGGTGGAAAGGTGAAATTTTCCTAACGTTGGCATCATAAAGAAAAGGTTCACTGTTTCCTGTTTGCCAGAAATTGTCTGATGTTTTTATTTGTGTGAGTTTATTGCAGGAACATTGTGTTTAATTTGTAATATCTGTGTGTGGTGCAGAACTGGGACACAGCTGACCTCTCTCTCCTCACAGGCTCTTCAAAAGCAGGAAGCGAAGGTGAAGAAGAGCAGAGAGGAAGGGCAAAGACCCGAAAACAAGAGCAAAAACCGATACAAGAACATTCTTCCCTGTGAGCTTCTTCGGTCTTTCGTAATTAAAACTCCTTTTCTGGTGTGAACGGCGACCAAACCCTCACCCTCTTTTTTTTTTCTCTCCTTAAAGTCAACGACACCAGAGTCACCCTGAAGAACGCCGATCCTAACGTCGTGGGTTCAGATTACATAAACGCCAACTACGTGAAAGTGAGTCTCCAGAAACCGCGGCCGGTCGTCGTATGGGATGGAAATCTGATTTGCGATGTTTTATTAATCTTCTCTCTCATACGCAGAACAAACTGTGGGAGTCCGCAGGACAGAAAGTTTACATCGCCACCCAGGGATGCCTCGCGACAACCGTCAACGATTTCTGGCAGATGGTGTGGCAGGAGAAGACGGCTGTGATCGTCATGACGACAAGGGAAGTCGAGAAAGGACGGGTCCGTATCAAAACAATCATACGTACACGTTCCTGTAAAATTTCTGAGCGTGTTGACACAGAAACCACACACTGTGCGTGTTTATACAGCTGTTTAATGCCATCCTGTTAGAAGACGGATTGAAATCAAGTTAAACAGAATTGTTGATCGCTTGTAAGTGTTTAAAGCTTACTATTAATATAAATAAACCAGAAATGCTCGTCTATACGATAAAAACTTGTTGCAATTTCAATTTTTTTCAAAATAAAACTGAACACTATTTGGAACTGATCTGATCTAATTTTGTTTTCTGTAAAAAGGTTTT
>JAVKLF010000042.1:7471304-7503551 GCA_034783495.1 Millerichthys robustus
AAATTGCAAAAACACTGAAGTTCTACGCAAAGCACTGTTGTTTTACAAGCCATCAACCCAAAACAAAAAACACAAAGCACATTATACCTTTCTTTCCTTTGCTTGAGGTGGAATCATAGTCAGTGCTCTCAATCTGCTTTTCCTTTAAGTCAGCCTCGAATCGAGCCAGATCTGTGTCAAGACGTCTGATGTGTTTGTCAACCTGCACAACCATAAAGTGCTTGATCACACTGATTTTATGATATAAATTACACTAATTCAGCAACAACCTAATGTCTAAGTCTCTTGTAATCACAAGAAAGAACAGATGCTTATAAACAATGTGTTTAATTCTAAGATACCAACCATTTCATAGGTCTGCATAGCCAGCTGCACCTTATCATCTCCAAACTCCTTGCATTTACTATAGGACTGCTGGATCTGCCTCAGGATGGACAGTTTTTGCTCAGAGGAAAGAGTTCGGGCGTTGGATGTGTATTCTTTAGCCAGAGAGTCAATCTGTCCTTTTAGATCTAAAAAAAATTAAGAAAAATTATAGCCATTACAATAAGGATATCGCTGCATACTAATTAGAAAATACCCAAATATTAATTGTTTAACATAAATAGTCAAAATCTAATGTATAATTTGGAGTTTTTAAACTGTGAGGGTAAATAAAGTATTTTATCTATATAATTTCTCCACAAACCTTAACTTTGGGCGAAACAGTCTCTCTGATCTTAACCCAAATTTTGTTCTGTTGATAGATTTCGACCCTGATCACGGTGTGCCCTTAACAAACACTATGCTTGAACTAAAGTATAGAGTTCATATACTCTGTTATTCATTTATTGCTGTACCCCCCACTTTGGGAACTAAAGGGTGTCCATAGGTGCACACTGAGAAACCTAAGCTGCATATTGATGATAGACTTTGTAGTCATGTCATCCGATCTGTGGAAGTATGTTTTGGACATTTGGGTGAAGTCAGGAGCTGATCTGCAAGACTTGATCTACATACTAGGCTTGCTTCTTTTTTCAAGAAGATATGGTTAGCAAAATAAAACGATACATATTTTACAGCACAATTCATCTCACCCTCTGTGCGTTGATCGAGATCCCTCATCAAATTGAAGTTCCTCTGCAACTCGAAAGGGAGGTTTTCTATGCCTGGTGTGGTGAAGACAGACCTTCAGTGAGATCAGCATCAAACAATAAACCAATACATCTGTGGTAGCTTAGCTCAATCAGCGTCTTTCTTTAAACTTTATCTTTTCAATTTATTCAACAAGTGCCCAAAAGCACACATTTCACGTGTCAAGAGCTTCTAGTTTTGTTTCACATGAGTATAACAAACAAGTTGTGATGTTATGAAACCCAATCAGCATCCTGTTTATGCCCCGGTATCTCCAGCAAATAGACAGAGCCTAAATCCGGCTACCATTAGAGACGGGTTGGACCGGCTCTCTTCCGCGTGGAGCAGAAACAAATGCTTAGCCAAACAGGAAGAGGCTAAAACTAAATAAAAACATAAGAATGAGCGTGTTTCATACACGTTTAAAGCACGATAGACAACTTACTGTCCAAATAATGCTCCAAATACATCCCCGCCGCCATTTTGGAAAATGTAAACAACGCAGCTTCCGTTTGGAAATGAAGCGATCTGATTGGTTGTTGGAAACTCCAGCACAAACTCTAGTTCATCGTTTCAATGCAAAACTTCCACTTAAGTTTATTTGAATTCAGTCAGATTATGAATTGGTATACCAGATTGTTATTGTTCAACTAAAACTGACTTTATTTTAGATATAAAAATGCAGCACATTAATTTGATGTTTAAAACTACTTTTTATTTGCAGCCTTGGTGAAGACTAGAGATGTGTTAATTTTGATCATGTTTTCAGTGTTTACAAGTGGACACCTCAACAACATCCATAAAAAAACTTAACGTTGCTTTAAAAAGCTCATGAAAAATTATTGGCTGAGATTATCATCAGTTCACTCTTTACTTGTGCAATTATCAAGATGACTAATGTGAACATAAATTTTGCTAATGAACAAGTCAGAAGTAAACTAACGAGTAAAAAGAAACATCTCATAAGTTTTTTTTATTACTTTGTCGCTGTCAATGCTGTAGTTTGCCAGCAATGAACTGACAAATAAAATAAACAAAACTTTAAAAAGAAAAGCAGTGAGTTCATTAGAACATAGTCATGTTACAAACATATTTACCACATACTGCTCTGAAATGACAGAATACAGACCAAAGCGAATGAAGACTTGTTTGGTTTGTAATTCAAACTCTAGTTTTTTTGTAATTTGATATATTTTCCCCACACTGTCCAATTACTTTTTATTTTGCCACTTGTGCCTCATCTTCTTGAGTTTATTCTTTGCCATCCTGTTTTTCCCCTTCATGTGCATCTTCATCTTTCTTTCTTGCTTTTTCTCAATTTTTCTCCCTTCTTCTTTGCCAGTTTTTGATGCTTTATGCTGATCAGGCATCTTCCCTGCAGGCTTTAGGACATCTGTCCCCTCCTCGGTCGCTTCATCCATCTTGGCGATTTTTGCCTTCTTTGGTCCAGTGTTCAAGTTCTTTTGTCCTGTTGACTTGATGTTTGCTGGTTTCTTGACAGCTGTTCCGTTTGCTTTGGCGTTTTGTTTTAAGATGTCAGCTTTTGTTGGGGCAGCCGTGTCGCTTTTGGATGATTTGTCTTTTGAGGAGTCTGTAGCTTCTGTGGCACTGGAAGCTTCTGTAGTTTTCTCTTCTTCTGTAGAGGTAAGCACATGGTTAGCTCATCATAAATATAGTACAAGGTGACATTTATTTGTAAAAACGAACATGTCACCTTTCCCAGCAGCAGCAGATGGAATTATATTGGAGAACTTTTTAAATTTGGCCACAAAGAATCCATCCATGTTGTGTGAATGTGGGTAAAATCGCCGCGTGAGTTTCAGAGAAGGATGGAATCTAAACTTTTGGAAACTTAAGGACAAAATAAAAAAGAAATGTTATTGATCAGAATATTTATCCTTCAATTGCTCCAACATTGAGTGAGAACACAGTGGCTAGTTGGTCTACCTGGTGAAGCCTTCCTTCCCAAAATCAAGTCCTGTGGGGACCAATTTGACATTCCTCTTCTTCAAAGCGTAGTCCACCACCCACTCATTCTCCTCCACCTGGTGGAGGATAAATCTGGTTATTACACAAAGTAATCAGAAAAAAACTTATCCCACATTAAATTAGTTCAGTCAGATTAAAAAGTTTTATAAACCTGCAAAATTAACACCAAAAACAAAAAAGTAAATAGAATTATGAATTACTTTTTCAGTCAGGGTCACCTGACCTGACTGAACTGGTAGAAGTTTGAAACCACTAAATGTAAAGACATTTTTTCCTATTAGTGCAATTATTTATATAAAATAGTTGGCTTAATTGCTTGCAAGGCTTACATGAAAACAAACCTTTTCTAAAGACTTAAAAATATTCTTTAAATCCTTGACAATGAAGAGAAAGTTTAAGAGAGAAATTTGATATCAGAAAGCTGAAAAGATGGGTTGGCAGTGTTTTTATGAACATCAAATGTCAACACATACTGTTATGGAGCACGTGCAGTAGATCAAATACCCTCCAGTGGAGGAGGCTGCATTCACAGAGTCAATGGCAGACAGAATCAGTTCCTTCTGCAAATGAGCGGAGCGTTGAATATCTGCCTCATCCTACCAGGAGATCAAAGGTAAATCAAATGTTTTAATGCGAAATTAGATTCAATTAGAATGATCTGCATGGTAAACACAAAAACCATACAGGATATTTTACCTTGCTGGTTTTCACAGCTGGATCTTTAGCGATGACTCCCGTTCCTGAGCATGGTGCATCAAGCAACACTCTGTCAAACCCACCCATTACCTGCAAGCCCAAAAATGTTAGGCTCAGCAAAATAAACACAACACTGTAACAAATCTAAACCAAACACATTTTGTGATGCAACTCATGAAAAATGCTGACCTTTGGGAACTGCCTGCCGTCGTAGTTGCAGACCACAGTGTTGGTGACCCCAAGGCGGTGAATGTTTCCCACCACGCTCTTCAGCCTTTCAGCGTTTGCATCATTAGCAACAATCACTCCTGTGTTTCTCATCAGCTGAGCTAAGAGTGAAAACATCACAACAAACATGAATCCAGTGTCTTTTTATTTAAGTGTGCATTTGCAAATGCAAAGTCAGGTGACAGAACAGGAAGTGGCAGAGTTCAGGATGTTGAGGTTCTTCTGAGGAATGACAAGTGTGGATAAGATTAGGAATGAGATCAGAGGTACAGCACAGGTGGAACCACTGGGAGATAAAGTTAGAGACTGGATTGAGATGGTTAAGACATGTCCAGAGGAGGGACAGTGGGTATATTGGTAGAAGGATGTTAGAGATGCAGCTGCCAGGAAAAAAACAAAGAGGAGATATATGTATGTAGTTGGAGAAGACATTGAGTTAGTTGGACTGAGGATGCAGAGATGGAGGAGGATGACTAGCTGTGGAAACCCCTGAATAGGAAACAGCTGAAAGGAGATGTTTTGCTGTATAGATTAAATTTAAAATAAGCTAATAACACAAAAAGTAAAAAAAAAACATCCCACATCTTACCAATATAGGTAGTCTTCCCTCCTGGAGCAGAGCTCATGTCCAGCACCATTTCACCCTCCTGTGGTGAGAGTGCCATGACTGGCAGGAAGCTGGACGCTCCTTGCAGCATGTAATGACCAGCTAGATACTCCGGGGTGGCACCTGAAGGGAAAAGATAGGAGTAACTACAGTTCAAAACTTTTCAGTCTTCAGTGAAGATCCACACGACTCAGCGGCTGAACTGAAACTTACCGATTGGTATAGATGAATCAAAGATAACCAAACCCACTTTAGACCACTTCCCCAGTGGGTCAAGGTTTACTCCTCTGTTGATCAAAGCCTAAACATGGACAAATACGGACCAGTCAAGTTAAAATGTGAAGCTGCGATTCTAAAGCAGAGCCAGTGACTGTTTTGCATCAGTTCTTCCTCTTGTCATTAGATAAAAGTTAATGCCGCAGCCAGTGTGGTTCGGAGATCTGTGCCGCAACCTTGTAATCCAAAGGCTGCAAGTTTGAGCCCAGGTTGTGCCAGGAAGGGTGTCAAACAATTACTAAATCTTTTATGACAGTTTTTTCATTGTGGCATCTCCTGCAGAAGAAAGCGGTGGAAAGAACAACAGTAACTTATAAATGGTGTCTCTTTGTTTACCTGAGCAAGGTCTCGCCTCCTTGTTTTCAGTGTGTTGGTTCGAATTGTGACGGGTCTCTGAATTTCATTGGCTTCAAGAAAATCGACGAGCTGTCAACAAGAATTGAAATGAAATAATTTTGAAGACTGAAAATAAGTTTGGTCTCTCTTTTTTAATCAAACAATCAAATATCAGTCTATATTAGTGATTTTAGAAAAAGATTCTCAACTTTGTTGATTTAAACACAACATACCTCTGAAAGAGGGAAGATGTCCATTAATTTCTCAATGAGGAATTCGTTGTAGCTGTAATAAGTACAGAGGTCTTTCTTTAGCAGATCGGTGTAGTCTATTCTGTCCTTCCCCTCCTCTCTTTTCGCAGAAAAATTACAGAGAACGTCAACATTGTCCTTTATTCTTTGATGAACTGTCTTCAGATCTAGAGACAAGATGACTAAAACAGAAAAAGCAAATTATTTACTGTAGACAGATTTTACTGATATAAATAGAATATATTTTGGTCACTTACATTCTTTCTCACTCTCCTCTGCAGTGGGCAATCTGAATGTATCCACATCATCTGTGTTGGTTTGTATTGTGTCATCTTCATCCATGTCAGCATCTGATTTCTGTTCGTCTTCACTGTCATCATCTTCATCCTCATCATCATCTTCACCCAGAGCCATGGATTCTTTCAGTTTTTTGTCTTTTTTGGCAGCACGCTCAATTGGAAGAAGCTGAATACAAAATTAATTCATTGAATAAAAAGTACTAATTCATTTTAGTTTTTATACCAAAAAACAGATCTGATCTTGAATAAGTGGTAATGTCATGAGCATTACTCAAACAATTGAAAGATTGTTTCAGCAAATCTGCAGTTAAGTCACTATTAAGAGAACATAAGTTTTTTTTTTCACTTTTCCTTTAGTGGGTAATGAAGAGACAATGTCTTTTGAGGGTGTAGATACTGGCTCTGTACTTCCTGATATACACAATTTGGTGTTCATGTTATTTCCCTCAAATACTTGTCCATGTTATCATGACACACACAAATCAAATAAAGAACCAACACCTGCTTTAAACTCCACTGTTTCTGACCAGACAGCAGAGCATTCCATCTTTAAGTAACAGGAGATAGAACTAAACAACATACTGGCTCCCAAAATGCAAACAATTTCTAGAAAAATAAATTTTAACAACTCAAATGAATCTCTGAACTCAAAATGTGAAAGTGAAACTGTTTCACATACATCTTCTCCGTCACTGTCCTCTTCAACTTCATCTTCATTGTCCTCATCATCAAGTGTACCGTAGTCGTCAATCATTTCACCATCATCATCGTCGTCATCATCATCATCACTCTTCCCACCTTCCTTTTCAAGTTTTTTCAATCCCAACTTTTCACCCTTCTTTTCTTTGTTCTTTTTCTCCTTCTGCACAAGCTGCTGCTCTTCTTCCTCCTCCTCTGCATCATCTTCATCCTCTTCCCAGTGCTCCTCGCTGTCATCTTCGCTTTCTGGTTCATCTAATTTGCGCTTCCTCTTTGTCGGTTTCAACCATTTACTGTTTTCATCAGTGAATCCTTTACAGTAAAATAAAAGAGGACACACACACACACACGTTATTAACAAGCTTAAAAAATACAGTTGAATATAATGGTCAAGACTGCTTACCTTTCTTAGACTGTTTTTCAACAATGCCTTTAGGCTTTTCTAGCTTAAGAACTCTTTTTGCAGCTCTGAAGAAAAAGGCAAAAGTTAAACACTGTGCAAATATAACTTTATGACTTACTTTGTAACAGTTTAGCTGTTACCTTTTCCTTCCTCTACTTGATAGTCGTTTTGGTTCATTTTCCTCTGGAAAAAAAATAACCAAATGATATAATCCAACCTCCGTCACACAACCAGCATGACAGCATGCTTACTACTTTAATAATCCACATCCTGAGTCTGCATACATTTTATATGTTAGGAAATCAAGACAAAAGTTGCTCACCATCTCTTATAAACTTGGCCAACTCAACCTCAGCTCCACGCTGCTTTTTGGCTTTCTTACCCGGCCCTCTCTTCACCTTGTTAGTGGGATCCAACTTCCGACCCATGATTCTTCTTTACCTTAAAAATTAGGATCTGAAGAGAATATGTTTAATGACACATTGCTGCTCTGAGTTTATAACATCTGAGTAAACATTAAAAAATACATCAATTATATAAGTAATGTAATTCTCGAGCCGGGTTCAGCAGATATGGGTCTCAAATTCTGATCTGATTTTTAAAAAATGATTAATGATTTGGTACTACACAGACTGTTTGGGGAGTCCGCTTAAACTCGTGTTCAGTGAACAAATCCAGCAGTTTGTGTTTATTTTACTGTTAGGTATAAATTGTTAAAACGAAAAAAGTATAAGAAGAAAATGTTAACACTTGAAAACCTACTGCAAACGAGCATAATGGATTACTACATCGTGATCGCTCTGTTGACGAGTTAAAACTTTTACTTGTTTTATCGAAGAGTACTTAGCTGCAAAAAGAAGCCCATAAATAATTCATTGCATACTTACTGACAAAAACGGTCTCTTTTGACCCAACGTTTGATTAACTATCGGTGGATGAAATTTTTCACTCACTTCAACACGTTGTTTGCAGGAGCATATCCGGCGCACGAATATTACGTATGTGACGAGAGCGGGAGTTGTTGCAATACATTTTAACAAACAAACTATTTTGTTTTATTTAGTTGCCATTAAAGCACCGAATAATGTTTTATTTACTAAAATGTATGTACGAACCGTCTGTTATTTTAATTTTTATCATACGCACTTTTGTTTTAACGTCATCAATACACGACAGCAAGAAGGTAGGTGCAATGGCGGCTCCCATTGGAAAGAAGCGTGGTCTCCAACATTTGGACGAATATGAACCGACATTCGCGAAAATTGGCAAAAGCAGCCTCCGCGAGCGAATGGCGGAAAAAAGGCTCGTTGTCATTCTGGAAGGAGCCTCGTTAGAAACAGTGAAGGTAAAAATGTGGGTTGTTGTAAAGCGCAAACGTGCTAACGTCAATAACTTCAGCTAATATTTGAATGTAATTTAAAGTTATTATTTAGGTTTTGTTGTTTGTTTTTTTTCTTTCAGGTTGGGAAGACGTTTGAATTGTTGAACTGCGACCAGCACAAAAATATGATCATCAAAAGTGGAAGGGACCCGGGCCACATAAGACCAGACATCACACATCAGGTAAACCTTTATTTCATAATAGTGTGAGAATGTTTTGTTTTTTGTTTTTTGTTTTTGTGTCGCATCAAGAATGAAGAAATGTGATTTGTTTCTAGGAATGTTACTCATTTTGAATGTATGTTGCAAGAAAGGGTGTGTTAGATAATCAAATAATTAAACATCTGTGTGTTGGAGAAGCACAGTCAAAAGTTTGATTTAATTTTTTACATGCAAACAATTGAATCCAATAAAAACGCAATTTTATTGTTAATGTAATGCAGGATTTTAGGTATTAGTTTTATAAAATCAAAGAAGCATCAGCATATTTTTTTGCTTATCTTTGCTTTATCTTATTTGTATTTCCTTAACTATGTTTGTGACAAAGTGCATTGTAAATAATTTGTGCCATAATTGATTTTATTCCAGTGTCTGCTCATGCTGATGGACAGTCCACTGAATAGGGCAGGTCTGCTGCAAGTTTACATTCACACAGAGAAAAATGCTTTGATAGAGATCAACCCACAGACCCGCGTCCCAAGAACCTTCACTCGCTTTTGTGGCCTGATGGGTAAGCGCTCTTCTTTTTTTCTCTGGGTGTTATCAAAGTTTCTTTTTACCTCTTTGTTTGCTCTTCTAATGTTTCTTCTCTCTGCTTACCTTTAGTTCAGCTGTTGCACAAGCTGAGCGTCAGAGCTGCTGATGGTTCTGCAAAACTTTTGAAGTTGATAAAAAATCCGGTGTCAGACCACCTACCCCCCGGTTGCCCCCGTATTGCCACCTCGTTTTCTGCTGGGGAACCCGTCTGTCCTCGAACTTTGGTTCCAGAGGGCCCTGCTGCAGTAGTGATCGGAGCATTTGCACATGGATCGGTGAGAGAAAGATATCAATTTTTGTATAATCTGTTATAACTGCAAGTGTTCCATATGAGTCATTAATGTTGTCATTTGTTTTGTTTTATTTAGGTGAATGTGGACTACACAGAGAAGACCGTGTCCTTAAGCAACTATCCGCTCTCTGCAGCACTGACCTGTGCCAAAATATGCTCTGCCTTTGAGGAAGTTTGGGGTGTCATGTGACAAGACAGTCAAATCACAATAAACTGATGTATGCTGATATCTCTGGGACAAAAATCAGATCCATACATGGACCTTTTATCAGTGGACAAAAACAAACACTGAACCAAATGTTCCAAGATGCTACATTCACAGTATGTGAATGACAACATTTGGACTCCATGTGGTTTTTATATCCTTTGACGTTTTAATGTAAAAGTAGTCTCTTTTTATATCATTATTAACAGCACCAAATTTTGAGTTTTGGCAAAGTAAAATATTACTAAGTAAACAAGTGTTTCATTTTTTTTTTTTTTTTTCAAAAAAGGAAGAAATTGCAGTTTAACAACACAGTGGAGGGAGTAAATGTTTGAAAATAAAAGTAGATGTATTGTCCATACAAGGGATTATTTTAAAAAGAAAAAAACGAAGCAAATATAAATTGCTAAATAGATTTCAGTTTATTTGTTCTCAGAAATCTTAGCAATAAGTTTTTTTCTTGGTGGTTTGACGGTACTTGAACTTTGAGGTTGTTTTAGGAAGTTGCTGTCTTCGAGATTTATTCTTATTTAGACGTTTATCTCACTTTGTTTGGTGTCTCAGAGTCTTTTTAGTCTTCTTTAGAGGCTTACGAGCTTCTGCAATTCTGTTTGTGGATCTTGGGTTCTTCCATCGTGGCGTTGGAGGATTTCTTTTTGATTTGGGCGGTTGTCTCCTTGTTTTTTGGGATTTGACTGCAGGTTTCTGTGTCTTGACTGGTTGCTTTTTTGGGGTTGCTGCTGTGTTAGTCTTGCCTCTTGGTTTTGTAGTTTTTTTGTTGCGTCTTTGTGACCGATCTGCTCCCCTGGACGATTTGCTGGCAGCATAGCTCTTCAGCTCTGGTTTAGGTTTACGTGTCGGAGAGTTCGTCTTTATCTGCTTTGACATGCAACGTGGAGAGGTGATAATTTAATAATTATTATTAGTAATTACCAATTTTATATTTAAATTTGATGTCAATGCTTAAATTCACAAGGAAGAACACAAAATTACAGATTCATAGCTGCATTTACATTTAACCAAATCCAATGATCCAGTGTGTTTTACCTTATTGAGTCTGAGTGATGTATTTCTCGTAGTTCTTACAAGTGTCCCATTGCCAACCAACCGTTTGGTCACCATGTTGACCTGCCGGTTGTTCTTGGTGACATTGTAGCCCTCTGCAGCCAGCGTCTGTTTGAGCTCTGCCATGGAAATGCCAGCTCTGTGTTTGCACTGCGACACCAAGCTGAGAATGAGCTCGGAGACCTGCGGCAAAACCAGCTTTGAGGAGCTTGTCTTGGGAGCATTTTTAGCTTCTGTTTCAATCTGGTGCTTGAAAAGACGAACAGGAGTCTCTGAAAGAGTGGAAGATGGTGCCTTTAGACCAGAGAGCATCCCTTTTATTCTAGTCTCAATATAACTAACCTGTACAGTAATGGTGTTCTGTTTTAATGGCATAGTATAGCTATTCTCATAAACTTGCAGTATGAACTCTGAGATGGGATGAGCACAGACCCATAAAATAGTGTGCCGAAGCCGACAGGTTGGTTGGTTGTCTGTCTGATTTGAATGAAAGTTCAAGGATCTCTGCAGAGTGTGCTGCTCATTTTCCAAACAGCCAAGTTTGACAGTTATTTTCAATAAATCAAATTCTGATGCATATGATGTACTTGAAAAGAAAAGCCTAATGATTAAAAATGATGGTGGCAGTGATCTAAATAAATGACTAAACATGAATTTTAAAAACTTTACTTAAATTTGGCTACACGTTGAAGTAATCTGGTAGGCTCAGGCCAATGCTAAGCTAAAACTATTAGTGTTAGCTTGTAGCTAACCGTTGCCTAGCCGAGACTCACTTGGTGAAGAAACTTTCCTTTTTCCAGTCGGCTCCTCTTGGTGCTGGATGGCCCGTTTCAGCATCTGGCCCAAACGTTTGGCTCCTGCTTTCCCGAGGCCTTTACCAGCTGGAGGTCTGGAAAGCTTTTCTGGCAGTTTTACCAATCTTGAAGGTGTTTTTTCTCTCAATTTAAAACTGACAGTAGCAGTTCCATCGTCTGCGTCTCTATGCGAGGCCTTTTTAGCTGTAGGCTTTTTCCGCATTTTTTATCTTATTTATTTTTTGCTTTCTTAAAGAAATACGTGTTGTAAAACCTTCACAGCTAATTTGACTTGGCAGAGTTTTTTTAAATGATAGCCTGGTAGCATTTACAAAAAAAAACCAGTTTAGTTGCCATGACAACCTAAGTTAAAAACTGATGTAGCTAAGTTAATCAAACATCAGTTTGTAACAGTTTTAAGTAATCATTAGTAAGTAACTGAATTTATTTACTGCATTTATGAAAGTGCATGTATTTGGTTGACTGGAATATAAACAAATAAATGCCTTTAGGTGTTCTACCACCACGGTACAAATATTTACGTTTTTGGAATAAATGTTTCCATGGTATCAATGGGGTCATTCTGGAGGATAGGTTTCCTCTTTATATTTGAACATCTTCCATGTTTTCACACAGAAATATCTTTGTCCAAATTTGTGCAAACCAAGGATTAATATGGAATAAATTAGTCTTAATAAGTGATTTTTTTTGCAAATAAACTTATTAGCAGTTCAACATTTTATTCATGTAATAGGCCCAAAGAGACTAAATTATGGAATATTTCAAAGTTTTGTGGGACAAATCAGCTCAGTCACCATTTTCAGCAATATTAGTAAACTATTTTTCAACAGATTTTTCCATCTGGATTAATCATTCACAAGTGACAGTTCAGAATATGTAGATTATATTAACATTGGGGGGGAATTTGTGTATTGCTAAAAATGAGAAATAAAACATTTCAATTTTTTTCTATTTACATTAATACTATACATTTTGTGCAATTAATGCAATTTGCAGACATAACTATGGCAGATAATAGATTTTTAAAAATCACCATTATAACATCCACATTATTCCCAAATTATTTTAGAAATAAAGTTCTGTATATTGAAGACAATCAGATTGTGATGATTTTTGCTGAGGTTTGATGGTGCATTGTGGGCTTGAAGGGCACAAGTTAGAATTGGAACAAATGATTGTAATGAAGAAGGAGGGATCCAGGGGCATGGATTCACTGTACGGGTCAGCATCACAGTTGATCTAGAAAAGGATATAATATAAAACAGGATCAGTACTTTAGTAGAATAAAGTCAAATGTTATGAAACTTGCTAACTTACTTTCACACTGCAGGTATTAATGCTCAATTCAGATTTTTGTTTGCATGGTCGCTCACATCATAATTTAATTGTGACCATCATCACACTCCAGACTGAACAGTTTACAGCCTTGAAACAACTCGGTGTGAACTAGGGTTGCCAAGACGTACCCTATTTTCAACCAACCTTAAGTGAAAGGGGTCTTGTGACAGTAACAGACTGTAGCAGCTTCATTTGGTCTGTTTACTGAACTTCAGCACAAGATGTAGATTATTTGTGGTGGGCGACCTTGTTTTTTAATACTAAATTATTATAAATCTAAAAGCTGCCACAAATATATTATCAATCTATTTAATGGCACATTTGGCCTAACCATTGAAAACGTGGATGAAATAAACCATTCAGCCCCGTCATTAAGCCCCGCCCTTTGCGGAGCTGTCCTATATTTTGAAGGGGCAAAGTTGGCAATCCTAGCGTGAACGTAGCCTTATGTTCAAGAATAAGGTACACCTTAAACCCTCCTATTTACCTAGGAAGGCTAACCTATCCAAGACTTAGATTTCTTCAAATTTCAAATTTTTTAGTCATATCTGCTTACATTGATGTAGCATGCGCCTTACCAGTGAAAGGATGAACAAATTACCTGAGAAAAAGCTCTGAGAAACAGATGGGTGTGATAGATCCCTAAGAGAGATGTGTCAGCAGGGTGTTGGTTTAGACTGCGATAATACGCCTGAGGAAAGAAGTTAATGTTTAGATGAGCTTAATGATGTTACCACATAAAAGAAAGTCTGAGGAAAGCTTTTTACCTGCAGTGCTACCTGCAGTGCAGAGTACTGCACCCACACTTCCTTCTGCTGCGCTGCTGAAAGCGATAGCACTCCACCTCTGCGTGCATTTTCAGTTGCACTGAGGTAGTGAGCCCACACACATCCCCCCACAGCGTGCACCATCTCATTGTGAAAGTCAACTGCAACAAAACAGGCATTGATTTCATTCATTAAGAAAGTTCTTGTAACCTTATAAACTGGTTTAAGCTTTTAACCCTCCCGCTGCCCTGACCCCACCAAGCCTCAGTCTGGCTTATGTGACCTAACGGCAGCTGGAGGGTTAAACTGGTCCATATTCATCAGTTTTCTCCATAAATGCTGGGTATCATTACAATAACAAATAGTTGTCGCCTGAAAAGTCTTATTTTTTATTAACATTACTGTAGTTTTATTTAAAGCTGTTTTCTTAGCAGACACCACAGCAGTTGCAATTACAATCTGACAAAGTGAAGTAGTCCAAAATTCGAGTGGAAACTGCGTCAAAGTGAAGTATCCGAATTTATTGCTCTAATCTGTGTCTTTCAGAAGTTCAGAAGTTGAATATTCTGTAATGTTGGAGTCACTGACAAAATCTAAAGCTGACAGCATCTTTTACAACCTGAATGCAAAACAACCTTCAAGAAAAAAGTGTTTGCATGAAGAAAACCATCAACAATGGACATCTGCGCCAGAGAGAAAACCCATTCTTTACATACAGTATTTTACTGTAACAAGCAGGCCATTCTGTACCTAAAGCCTGTGTTAATTATTTACAGAATTTCTAATTTGAATGTGTCTTGGTGAAAATATGATAACTTGAATTATCATATTTTCAGCTGTAACCTTAAACATGATGTCAAACACATAATGTGGACAAATGGGAACATTTCTTACTCTCAGGCACGAGTAGATGAAAGATATCTTTGGCGAGAAGGAAACCCACTGCACCGTAATTCATGGCTCTGTTCACACAAACAGTTTTAAAGGAATGGGTTTAATGATGTGAACAAAAATTAAATACTGCTTGTTCTATCACACATCTTACTTTGGATAGGTGGAATGGAAAAAAGGAGGGATGAACATTCCCATTGGAAAGAGGAGCTCTTTGTCCAGGAGAACAGGTGTGACAGACAAACTGAAAGAAACGTGAGAAGATTATTGCAAGTTGAAGACTTATTATTCAGTATTTAATAGCTTTCAGGCATGAAGGAAACACTTGCATATCAGCAGCCTTGATTTTTGGCGTCAAAAGTTTATTGCGCCTCTTTTGCCACAGGGAGAGTAGCTGAAGGTAGTTGGAGAAGAAACTGCCGGTGCTTACCGTCACCTGAAACCAAACATGTTGTAAAGTAAAGTTTCTTATTTTCAAACTGCAGTAAGTAACCAGATTCTTTAAAGGAAATTGTAAAAAGTTTGCAATTTGTCTCCAAACCTATCCACTAAGATGGGTTACCTACATAAGACTAAGGAAAATGAAAAAGATGGTTTAGTCCTCAGATTAAAGAGGTCTAACCAGGCAGGTCATATAAATCTGTTGTGTTTGACATACCTGGGAAAAAACACGATCAAGCTCATCTTCACTAGAGATTTTCTTTGAAGACCACAGTTTGGGGATTAAAGAGTGAAACTGGAAAAATAAAAGCCATGTTGGATGTCAGAGTGTTAACCAAAATACACAAATAAATATGTTTCTTCATATTACCTTTTTCACAAGAAGCCCAAAAGACGTCTCATTTGACCACATCAGCTCATTTAATTTGGATTTGAAGGAGAAAAGGACATTTTCAATAACCTCATCTACCTGTTAGGGGGAAAAAAGATAAGTAACAGAAGGCCACGACAATAAGAAACCTGAATCTCCAATCGATTTGTTATGCATCAGGGTGTCTCTTCACCTCTCTATGTGCTGTCCTCTCACTGAGAATGTGATTTAGAACCGAGTCAAATCCTCTTTCAGTTTCCAGCACACAGAGTTTCCATCGAGGGACTTCCTGTTAAAAATGAAAAAAAAAAAAAAAAGCCACAAATGATGAAAATAGGCACTTCAAGAAATCCATTCACAGGTCCAGTTTCTTATAATCAAGTCTCACCTCCTCAACTTGACTTAAAGCCAGGGAAAAATTTTTGGCTGTTTCAGAAAACCGAGAGTCCATGGCTGGCATCAAGGTGTGCAGAAGATTGAAGATCATGAACGTGTGAAGAGGGTCGCTAAGTGGAATCAAATGACAAAAACAAAACAAGAAAAGAGTCAAAAAGACACCGCAATATCATCATCATCTTCATGTTTTAATGGATTCAGAGTACCTGCTTTTCAGGTCTTGTCTGTTCAACCAATTGTTAACGATGTTGGACATCTGAATGATGTAAGGTAAGTTATGCAAGAGGACTTGATCATCTTCGCTGAGGGACAGAGGATAGAAAGCCGTCTGCAGACAACCTAACCAGTTAATGGCAGGGGCTTGTCTCTGCAGATCATTTAAACAAAAAGTCATGTTATTAGAAAACATGCAGAAACACTACATTCTGTTTAGAAACACAGTCTTTATAGCCAGTTCCAGTTTTTGCAAAGCTCTGTTCTGCTAATTTCAGTTTTCATTGATTTTAATGACTCACTAAGATCTCGCAGAATAAGTTTTTCAACATTTTTTAAGTTGAAATAAGAAGTTGTGGACAAAAAATGGTATGGGATAACTAAGAAGTAAATGAGCATTAACAGTTATTGCTTTCCTCACAAACAAAACCAGCAGAAACTGCAGTTTTAAATAGATTTGTTGTTTGGGTTTCATTGGTGCGAGCACATAGATATTGTGACATTCACGTAATAATGGATTCCTGACAGACAAAAGTGAGGCCTCTTTTTTTCCTTTATGTCAAGGATGTCAAACTCAGTTATATAAGAGGCCAAATTTTAAAACTTGGTCCAAGCAAAGAGACTATCAATATTTATTGAATGAAATGTTATATAACAAATTATTCTTATGGAAATACAAAAGGCCTTTTCCAAATGATGTTTTGTGTAACATTTAGAACACACATAACATAATACAAATTAAATTCAGAAAGACATTAGCACACATTGCTTGTGCTTTACTCTCTATCATCAACTTTTTCATTTATTATATCTAAAAGATACATTTTATCATTATCCAGCAAATCAGGTAGAAAAGAAACCACCCCTGAAAAATCTGATTATTTAACTTTAAAATGAGAAGAAAATACAGAAAAAGATCATTAAAGTCGATCATCGGTTGCTCTTTCCACACCACAATCCAAGGTTACTGGAAAAAAATCAAACACGGTTTTCTTGGCTTGAAAGTTGACCAACCGTCATGAAAGGAATATGACAAAAAGAGAAACTACAAAGCTGTTTCACATTTAAAGTATTATCGTTTGGGGCTGGAAAGAATGGTAATGAGGGTCAGATTTGGCGCGTGGGCCTTGAGTTTGGCCCGTATGATTGAAACTTCTAATAATGTAAGAGTTCATTGGTACCTGCAGTTCCTTAATGGTCATGCGCTGATGGAGCTGCCCTTTAGACTGGCGATAGTGCAGAGGCGAAGCTGTTACAGCGAGTTTAGAGGACAAAGAGATAAACATGCCAACATGATTCATAATTTCACTCGGCGGCGATCCCAGGAGAACCAGGTAATCCTGACACAATGCCAAGAAAGGACGTAAAGCCTGCAATCCAAAACAGTCTTATTAGAAATGCTTGATGTTCTTAAACAAATCAGTGAACCTGATAATAATATAGTACATAATTTAAAGCTCAAAGGTGTCCTCCAACCTGAGGTTTAGCTTCATATTTTTGTGATATGTTGTTCCATGCAATCGGGATCAACAGTTCTGGCTGATCAATCTGTTGTTAGGAGGATTCTTGAGTTAAAAGAACAGCACAAACCTCAGTCTGCTCCCATGTTGGTGTATATTGGTCTAACGTGTCCTAATTAGTACAAGCCTGTATGTATCTTGTAGTCCTCCCGCTGGCAGTTTCATTTGGGTCCTTGCCCACATAGAGGCTGAAGAATGGGAAAGTGTTGTAGTCTCTCATTAACAAACCCAGGGTGGTGTTGAAATCTGTCTTATTCCACTGCCCTGATACAGCCCAGCCTCCTAGCTGCAAACAAAGGTCCACAGTTATACAGAAATCAAATTACTACAACTGAGGGTCTGGAGGTTGATAGGTGCAGCACACTGTTTTTATTTGAGGCCTTGGAAAACAATCACATGACTACCAGAGGTTAAATACAGCAGAAACTGTTGCAAAATCCCCATCTGTTCGACCGCTGACAGATGAAGAGAATATACAGTGTATTAGAGGAGTATAAGTTGGAGGCTCTTGTGATGTTTCTATACAAAAATAAAAGACCAGTTTTGGAAACTTTAGTCCATGAAAATGTCACAAGGTCACATGATACCTTTTGGATGAGTTTGAGGAAGGGCTCTGCTCCTGTGGTTTCTATTGATCTTGTATCCATGCAGGAATGATAGAAGTCTTGGCTCTTCTGAACAGCCGAACTGTTTGATCTGTAGTTGGTCTCTGAGAGAGAGACAAAAACAAATATTAAACCATAGGTTTTCCAAAACTATTACATTTGTTTTTTGTGGTTTGGGTCATCACTAAAATATAAACCTTCATCTCAGCTGAAGATACAGAGAACTATGGAAACATTTCTCCAAGATTTACACCTGCATAAATGAAAGTTTAATCCAGATGTAACCATCTTACCTAAAATCTCCCTGAGGTACTGCAGCAGTACAGTTTTTCGGCTCAGTATTTTATCCTCCACCAGCCTTCTGTTCATCATTTCCTCACTTTGTGTCCCTGGCCAAGCTGACTTCTCCTTTCGGTTTTGTGGATGGCCCGGAATACCCTGACCTCTTTGTCTCCCCCCGCTATTGTGTGATGATCGAGCTGCTCTACATGTGGATAAGAAGTGATCACAGGGCTGTGTGAAGGGATCAGAAGACGAAGACAGACGCACTTCGGCCCACTGACAGGCCAGGGACAGACATGGGCTCACTACAGGAAAAAGTAAAAACAAAAATAAAAAGAGTTGCACTAAATGGAAAAAAAAATTGACTTTATTGTCCTCACAATGTTTTTGCAGGCCTACCTGTGGCCGTACTGTTTCTGTGGAGACTGTGGTGAATGTAGTAGACAAGTCCTAGAGTAGCAGCACAGATAGTCAATCCTAAAATGAGGAGAAGCACTCGCTGATGCTTTATCCACAGCGGCTTTTCCTGGTGCTCGAGGTTTGATGGCTGCTCTTGTTGTAAAGCAGGGTGGATCTGGTTCTGTTGCTGGGGCTGGTGGGGATCTGGAGCAGCAGGTGGAAGCTGTAAAAGATGTGGAGGCTGAGGAGGCCCCCTCTCAGGTTCTGACAGTGACGGTGACTGCAGTGACAGTTTAGGCTGGATTTGTATTTAAAATAGATTAAAAAAACAACAAGTGCCTTAGTTAAAACAACAGCAAAAAACATTTTAAAAGGGTAAATAAATAAATAGTGAGGCCTGTAATGTACAAAAAGAAACAAATAGTTATGGTTAAGTTAGTTTGTTTCCTCTTTGGTGTCTCCTCTTTGCAGCTTCAGTGTCCCACCTGTCTCCCGCTCATCACTGTCAAGATCATACACTCACCTCCCTGGGCTCTCTTCCACCTGCTCCCTATTCTCACTGTCGATCACTGTCGTCTGCAATCATAGTCCTTGGTGACCCCTGCCCAACTTCATCCCGTCAACCTGTCCATCACCCCTGCTAATAGCTATCTGATGTGATCCCCCCCTCCTATACATCTCATCACTGTCTCGTTCTTCTACACCTCCTGCACCTCACATATGTCACATGACTTCCTCATACAGTACCGTTCCTCTCCTGGTAACCGGTCAACTGCTTTCCTCCGGATCCACAAAGTCACACTGTGGTGTCTTCTGACACATTTACTTCATCTACATTTTTAAAGCAAATATTACATCTGTAGCCTAGTGCTCTTTGTTGGCATCAACACATTTAGGAGTCTGATTTGCAGCAAACAAATATTCCAAACACAAAGCTACTGCATTATAACAAAGTGAATATACAGTAAATAAGATTATATTGAAATAAGATTACTCAAAAACACAATAAAACATAATAAAATTATTTAATTTAGAATATCAGTAAAATTAAAAAAGCCATAAATATATCAAATGCCCAAAAATGAGTCAACTAGGCTTTAAGTCATGTATTTAAAGCCTGTTTCTTTGTTTAAGCCTTTAAAAAAAACAAAAAAACAGATGAGTTTGTCAGTGTGACTACAGAATAAAACACCTTTTGTTTCGGCTTTCAGAATATTATTCAGCTAATTCATTTAAAAGTAATTGCCATAGATTAATTTTGTCAGAAAATGCACCCCACAAATAAATAAATAATAAAACAAGGTAAAACAACCTTTTATAATCAAGTGAGTTGAGTTTTCAGTGTTCTTGTTCTGAACAAATAGTTCTAAATAAATTTTAAAGAACGTATATTTTTAAATTTAAAGAATTCCAGTTTAAAATGAGTAATTTTTCACTCACTACATATCATTGCATTAAGTTTATTTGCATTTCTTACCACTTTGCACGGAGGTTGTGCTCACCAGTGCCCTCTAAATATTGTTTTTTAAAATCAACTGAAAATGAAGGCAAATAACCGCTGATCTGAACTCATAAACTTAAACATTTAGCATTTCCAAGAAAAATAAATGTCTATGAAGACTTAAATTGAAGTGTGATGACAGCTTAAATATGGTTCCACATCTGATTTTTGCTTACCTCAAGCTCAATTGACGTTTGACTCATTCTTGCTATGTTTTGTTTGTATGCTGTGTCTTTTCACGTGTCCTCCTGCGGTCTTTTTGTCAAACTGTGGGTCATCTGTATTCTGTATTTTTGTCCATCATTCGCATCTTTCTTTGTCTGAAACTCTGATAAAAATTTTTAAAAAACCCTGCAGACTTACTCTTTCCCTCTTGTTGGAAACATGAATAAAGGATGGATTAATGGTTTGATCTCCTTGGATGGGAACGACGCGAGGTTTCTGAACTCATCATAAAGACAAACAAGTGTCTTCTCAGTGCATCCAGACCTAAGGCTCGGACAAGTGAGTTAACACCAGTTCTGTGTGGGCGGAGGTGGAGGTCTTCTTCCTGGAAAGGATCTACACACACATCAGCTATCGTCACTACGTCACTATCAGCGCCACACATGGCTGCTGACCACTGATAGAGAAGCCTTTGGTGTATCGATGTGATTCTGAGAGAAAACAAGTTTCATGGTCGTCACACAGAGGCTAACGTAAAAACCTGCCAGAGATAAACACGAAAAAAAATGAAACTCTTGCATTCATAACAGTTCTTTAATAAGCATTCGTCTTTAATTTGAGCTTTTCGATTCAGCCAGAAAAAGGAAGAACTAAATTAGGTTTTAACACATCCACATGTAACAAATGTATAAAACAACAAAGTTTTAAGAAAAGACAACGCAACCATATTTCATACGACGATATACAATGCAGTAAGTGTGATCGACGTATCTAAAATACACAGTGATGGCAAAGACAAAGGTGGTGCATAATACAGAGGACATGATCCTATAAGAAAAGCATGCATCACTACTGTTGTTTTGTTGGTCATTCTGCGGTCAAAACAAGTAACAAGACTGAAAACCTACGTAAGGAGCAGTAGAATACAGTAATGTCAGATTAAAATGAAAACACATGTGGGATACAGTACAGAAACATAAAGATAAAGTGGTAAATAACTGATATAAAGAAACTCAAGTACAATAGTTGAATAATAAAAAGAATAGTGGTATTCACAATATTAAAAAAAACAAAGGTTACAGCTTGATGTTTCCATCTGCTTCCATTTGGTCACCGTTTTAATACGTGCAACCTGAAACTGAACTGTTATATTCTATAACCGAGTCAGACCATTTTAGTTCAGGTACACAAGTAGTTTTAATACTTAAACATTAGATCCATAAATTATGTTGGTTTTTTTTAAAGGGAAAAGATTGATAGAAATACCTAATACGTTTCTAGTTTGTTTTTTTAAAATATGTGCAGGAATTGTTTAGAGTTAAAGTGACACTAGAAGAATACTTTTATTTATTTTTATTTTAAACTTTAATTCAATACAACACTGTGCAAGATCACACAACAGGTCCTGTTTTCAGCCACGCTGCTGATGGAACTGATCTGTTTTCAAAATGAGATCCCTGGAAAAAGAATCTGTGCTCGTCGCGTCTGTTCATTGTTTCTGCAATAAAAAAAAAACATGCATCTAAAAAGACTACGCTTAAATCAGCTCTACATCAACTTTAAGGAATGGCAGATTGTTTTAAATTTGCCACAACACGGAGAGAACGAGAGGACATAATTCAAACGCATGCCATGAAATCTAGAAATTCACGTCACAGAAACGAACAGAAACATTCACTATTTGTTCATCTTTTTTTTTTGTTTGTTTCGCAGTTGCGTTGCAAGCCTTGATGACTTTCATATGCGATCAGAGTTGATATAAAGAACTTTTCTAGGCAATAAAGCATCGACAGCCGCGTTTACAGGCACAACATTCGATAAAGTCTTCAACCAAAGTGGTGAAAATGTGTGTAATGATGGAGGTTGCCGATACTTTTAACCTGTCGGTACTGTCATTTTTGTGTAGGTGTGTGAAGGTTTACTAATGGAAATATTTCAGTTCTTGGGTCTATTTACAATTTTTAGGCAAGATACAAAGAAAGGCAACTGTATCAGATGGCACTTGTGCAAGTTATGCTGTAATTTAAGCGTAAACTTTGATTTGGCACAAAAACTACGCTACAAGAGGGAGATTGGAACATCTGGAAAAATAAATGAGAGTTTAGCTCAGTACAGTACATTACCTCTGTACTGCTTAAAGAAGACAAAACACAAGAGGGACACTATGCTGCATGCAGACATACTTTTTCCACACGGTACACACTCTCTCTTACACACACACACACATATTTACTGAATAAAGCCCTGTTGCAAAGGCAAATATGCAGCAGATTAAATCCTGTGCTTTTGGTTCATGTTTTAACTGAGTGTCGCTGCAGCAGCCAATCACTGCGCAGCCTGCTTGGCTCGTTTAGTGTGGCACTTCATACACAGGATCCTGCCATCCAGTGGGTAGCAGCCGTTTTCATCTGCCTCGATGGAGAGAGGACGAGCACAGTCCTGCAGAGCAAAATAAGAGATACGTTTATTGGCACGTTGAGTTTGAATTCAGATATGTCGTCAGTGGCTGAATTTCTCACCTCACAGCGGTAACACTTGAGGTGGAAGTTTTTGTCCAGGGCCACCACTCGGACCGTGTCTTCGCTGCCCGGTGCAGGAACAATGGGTTCATTACAGCTCACACACAGAGGAGAGAAACGCCTGCAACAAGCGGGTGGAGAGAGCGTTAGCATTTAACAAGACTGAATCAATGTGTGGTTTTCTAACAAAACCTAAAACAAGTAAAGGCCTAGAAAGAACATAATGAACATATATGGCCAACTGCTTTTTGGTGCCTAAAATTTAAAACAAAAATCATCTTATAATGAAGATGGAGTTCTAGCTGTTCTTGTCCTGTTTTGTTAGAGCTAAGAGTATATGTTGGAGATGATTATCTGATACTACCACACCAAATTTAACCTAATATTTGAAAATTTGAGGAAGGCTATGTTTTCTAAAAAACCTTTTATCACCGCTCTTTTGGACGAATTTGAAAGAATCCAACAGAGATGTAACATTTTGTTTTAAATTGTTACAAGAAGCCACCTGTGGTAATCCTGGACACAGTATGGGTTGTTGTTGTCGTCGGTGATGAAGGGCGCCCCATCGAGTACGCAGGAACAGGTGCTGCAACGGAAACAGTGCGTGTGGAAACACTGTCCCACAGCCTTCAACACGCGGTCCGTGATTCTCTCCCCACATCGAGAGCACACGGCCAGTGAACCCTGAGGAGGAAACAAGTTGAGGGAATTATTAACAAGCACTTTCCAGGCAGGTAAAATGTGCATGCTGGTTTAGAAGTGTGACTCCTTGGAAGAACTTGTTTGATGTGTCAATAAAATAAATCAAATCCAAAATGTTATAAACGATCTCCAGAATAAATGTTTCTACTCTTGGTTGATAAATCAGTTTGATGGCTCACAAACGTTTCAGGGTGAATATCTGTTTCCTCACCACGTAACAGTCCTCGCACTGCGGCGAACCTTCCCTGTCGTAGAACTGCAAGCCCTGCAGGGGGCGATGGCAGCTCATGCAACAGAAGCAGTTGGAGTGGAAGAGTTTGTCCATGGCCCTCACTGCAGGCTGAGTACGAGAGAGAGCCTCGCCACACTTCCCACAAACCTCTGCACAAACGATACAATAAGCAAATATCTGAAATATAACTTTTCAACATTTACAAAGTCTGACCAAAGCAGCTACAAATCTTACCTTTTTTATTAAAAAAAGATGTTAGTTTAAAAATCTGGCAGGTGATGAGCCTTTAAGCTTAACATTAACTTATAACATTTTCAGCCAACTCTTTCTTTTCAACCTTTGTTCATTTCTCTGCTCAGGGCGGCATCCTGAAACATTGATGATGTGTGAGGTGTGTGTGGATACGTATGTTTCTACCTGTTGGAGGGGAGGTGATGACAGGAGCCTGTTTGTCCATGTTTTTGATGAATTCCTTGGTCATTTTCTCCAGCTCCTCCACTTCCCTCATGTTTAGAGGGACCCCACCGCCTGGGACTGGAACTGGGCCAGGAGGGGAGGGCTGTTTGAAACAAAAAATAAAAATGCCTCATCATACATGTGTTCCATCTAACTTATAGTTTTCAAACCACATGCTTAAAAGTACATTTTTGTTATAAACTAAATATTTTGTACTTCCTATGCCTTTAACAATACAAGCAAAGCTAAAATCTGGTAGGTACCGTTGATGCAGGGCTGGTTTTCATCGGCTGGGTGAAGGAGGAGGATGGTGACGTCATTGTTTTGGGTTGAGGAGGAGGAGGCACAGCAGCAGCAGGGTTTGCATTCACCTGACTCCCAAAAGGAGGAATCTTCACATGATTAGGGGCTGGGGGAACAGCAACATTATTTATCGGAGCAGGAGGTGCAGGTGGAGCTGCAGGAGGAGGAGGAGGAGGAAATGAGCTGGTGGCTGTGGGAGGGGAAGGTTTAGGCACACTGCTAGTTTGGTTCAGGTTCAGGTTGATTTTTTGTGCCAGTGAAGCAGATGATGTCGTAGCTTTCCCTCCAAAGCTGGACTTGGGAGCCACAGCGGGGGCAGAGTTGTTATTGGGTTGTCTGTTTGTTCTGGCCTTGAGTTCTTCTGCCCAGGGTGCAGGAGGAGGGCGGTCTCCCATCTCAGGAGGTGGGAGAAAGGAAAGTGCTGGTTTGGGAGCTGTTGGAGGAGCTGAAGATCTGAGTGTTGGTGCTGCTGAATACTGGCTTGGTAACTGTGGATAAATAACAAAATAATCTCTTTATAAATGATTTAAGTCAAAAGGAGCAACACAGATGAATACTTATTCAGTGCAAGAAAGTTGAAAATTTTCTATTACGTAAACTATAATTCACCCGATGGAAAGCTCATACCTGGTGAATTTATTTGTTTATTGAAACGCTGCAAGCAGACATTTCTTCTATTAAATGTGGATACAATGATTGAGGTAAAAACTGGAAGTGTTCTGCAGTCTGAGCTTATCAGAAGTGCTCCATGTTTCTGACATTTATTTTGCAGTTTTGAGCTAATGTTATTCTGCTCTGATTCAGTACCTCCCAGTCAGATAAAACGCTCCATTTATGGCCTTTTCACTGCAGCACTGGCAGCGCGCTCTGGCTCGATTACGCTCAACTCGCTTTAGTGTGCATCGCTCTCCTTTTCTGCATGTGTCTCTTTTCACAGCATGAATCACCGGCAAGCTTACTTTATTGTTTTCTCTTCCCGTCTTACGTGCACTTCACTTCCAATTGAGCTTTCAACCTCAACAGATGAGAGGCTTCTGAAACTAACCTGGCACGACTTCAAGCAATGTACATCGACCAACCTTACTTTACTTTTTTCCTCCTCTTTTAGATATGTCATTGCTGAATTCCTCTGAATCAAAACCTACTACCATTTTCTCTTGTTTCTGTTTCTTCTTTAACCTGAATGCCTGGTGTTGGTTTCAGTGTATTTGCTGCGTACCTTGGGATTAAACGGTCCCCTGGTTTCCATCTCAGACAACAAGTCAGTCAGAGAATCAAGCTGTTTGTCAAAGCTGGTCTGCTTCTCCATTGTTCTCTAGCAGAGGAAGACAGGAGAGAAAAATAATCACAGAACTAATAGAAGTACAGAAACACAAAAATCCACAAACTTAAAACAAAAAGAAAAAATAAATGTCATCAAACTAGTTTAAAAAAAATAAGTCAGTCTGATGGAAACGCCATTTTCTGAAGATAGTGATGATCAAGCAAACCTCGTTTAGGAAACAATAAATGATGAGTATTTTATTAATTTTGTTTCCTGGTTGGAGAGTTAGTTCCTCCAAACTGATGCTGATACAGGCAGCGAAAAACAAACAAAAAAGAACCCCAGAATCATGCAGACCGTAGTGTTTAGTTCTGTCACTCACCTGTGGGGTCCCAGCAGTATTAGGAAAACTGGTACTGGAGACAGGAAGAGGTGGAGGAGGAGGGGGAGGAGGACAGGCAGTCTCCTGAGGGGGAGCAGGGAGGGGCAGGTCATCTGCCACCGGAGGTGGAGCGGGGAAGGCAGGAGCAATGTCAGAAGATGGGTTATTGCATTCAGGGGGAGGGGCCGGCAAATCATCCAGTGGAGGAGGAGGGGGTGGGAAGTCTGCAAAAAAACAAAACAAAAAAAAACAAAACAAAGGAGGGTTGATTGATGAAAAGCCATCCAAAAACTAACTCTTTATTTTTCTTAATTTATAGGATAATCCACTATGTGTCATGCTTCAATATAAAGATTATAGGGCAAAATAAAAAAGAAAAAATAAAATAACTAAAAAGGATGATTTGGCCAATTCAAAATGTGTTTAAAATACTGTAGCTCTTCAATTGACAGGTTTTTAACCAGGAACACTGAGATCATGAGCCACAAACCAATCATGATGTAGCTGTTTGGCATCTGTTTCAGATGTAAAATAAAAGGCTCAGGCATGTGTGTGTAGTGATTGGTTAAAGGCATGAATGCAGAACCAAAAAACACTAAATTGTGAGCATCTGTAAAATGTCTTCTTCATAAAAAAGCTCTTAACAAAAGCTTTTGAAATTGTCAACAAAAAGTCAAAGAAACTGGAACATTATGTTGCAATATCGGCCAACCTATCACTGCAGCTTCTACCAGAACACACCGTTTACCAGGATCTTACAAAATTATCCATCACTTCCCCTCATTCAAAACATTTGAAAACATTTATTCTGAAGTTATTAATGTTTGCTTGTAGGCAATTTTCTTGTGTTTTCAGGGGAATAGTTTGAATAACTGCCAACATAAATCATGTAAAATCAGTTGAATGGACATAAACACACAATGTGCTTCTTTCAAGAAAAGACACATCTCAGCAGGCTCGCTTTGATTAGGCTCATTTGTCTCTGTCATGATGAATGACACCATGGACTCTGTCAGGAGAGGACAGAAATGTGATGACATGAAAACAACAAAACGCACCACGCAATTCTATTCTGGTACATGCAGAACAATGATGCTCCGCAAGCTCCAACATAAGATGCAGTCAGTAGCTGTGATACGGAAAAGATGAGTTTATGGAACGAAATAAAGTCAAAGAGCTTAAAAAAATAAAAATACCATCAGAGAGTGAAGAGGGTGGTGGAGGCAAGTCTCCAACTCGACCAATAACAGCTGTGCCTATGGGTGTTGGTGATGGAGCAGTAGGGGGAGTCTGACTTTTTGGCTTTGGTGGCGCCACAGAAGCAAATTTCTTCGGCTGGTTGTAGAAGGATGGGGTGGTGACTTTAAAGTTCAGAGACGATGTCACCACATATGGCTTGCTGCTGGAGTCCTCCATTTTGTGCCTTTATCTGGGAAAAAAAGAGCAGTCAGTCATTGAACATTTTAACTCATGTGAGAGGGGCTTTTGCACACTAAAAATTGGCCAACGGTTGCCGGTTAAACCCAGCCACTCCACCATCAGGATTTCTGTTCTCATACCCAAATGATAAATGTAGAATTCATCAGCTGACAAAAGTCTAAATGTTTGCATTCCTCTGCAGAATGTGTGTGTTAGGACTTTTGCGGGGAAGTCAGAGGGGATGACACATCAATGAAACATTTGGCCTGAAAAACTGCACACTAATCAGAACCAGCTTTAGAGGCAGGCTGCACTCTTGAAAGAACAAAAAACAGTTAAAAGAAAACCTGTCAGTTGTACATTTAAAGTATTAAGATTACTGGCTTTTAGTGTGCATCCAAAACAAAACAAAAAAAGTAGCTGCTCACATAATCATAAATGTCAAATCAATACACAGCAGATTAGTTCTTGTTCTTAATTTATTACCTCGGATAATAATGTCTTCACCTTTACTCTGACTTGTTTGCCTTACTACATTTTATTTGGAATTCTTCTGCTTTGTATAAGCAGAATTTTTAAAACTGTGGGGTATTCTTTAAAGATTAAAAGCTTGGGCGAATGGTTTGCAACAGAGCAGGAAAATGTGTAAACAAGGTCAGTAATCAACTTACATGGTGCTGACAAAACAGAGTGTAACTTCCTAAAGCCAGCAACAATTTACAATATGCAACACTGATCTATTTACAGCGTCATAAAGCACAGCAACAGCAAGGTTTGTAGGAGTGCAACCACTTTTGTCAAGGGAAAAGAACAACCAATAACCTTAACATTTTCAAGGATGTTACATCAAACTGAGTTTGAGCTCAAATATTTATTTCACACATGCTGGTGATTAAACAAATGTTGATTTACTCTGGTCTCTGCCAAGAAAGACCAAAGTAGGCTCCAAATATGTGACCCGTTCTGACAAAATGAGTCAGACTGCAGCACAGGCTGCAGTGCAAAATGAGTGAAGGAAGTGATTCTTGTCTGTGATTTGCGTAAAGCTTAGTCTATAAAAACACCATCCAGAAATCCCTGTAACTAAAACAGCATAAAATGTTCATAATCTACCTTTAAATCAAAGCTTTCTAACAAGCACATCTTTAGAAACAACATTTTGTCTTACAACTCTTAGAATTTATTTTGAAACTGACCAATATGTCATCTGTCGGCTGCTGTAGCACCTGGAAATCCCTTCATATAATGTTTGGCGTCATTGTGAAGCTCCTTTCTGAAATATACAGTTAAAATTTGTGATGACATCACTCCAGACCAATAAAAATCTAATTTTTAAACCACCACTTCTGTAAACAAAACTATTGTAGTTTGTTGGCAGTTTCAATAAATTACATATCATTTTGAAGCTTTCGAGTTGAAAAATTTCAAAACAATAATCGCCTAACACAGAAAATGTTGTCCTATTGTCTTATTTTACCAGTACGGATCACAAATGTGCTGGACTCAAATGCATAAATTTTCCCACATCTTCCCCATCTCCCAGGAATAAAGTTAACATTTTTGCTCACACTAAATCAAATCAAATGGAAAAATAAATGATGGTCCTCTCAAGCTTCTGAAAGACTTCATTCTTTTATAAACCTTGTAAACTAAAACTGATGCCCAAAAAAAGGAAGCTACAGCGTTTATAGTTCATATAAAGCTTTTGACAGGTACAATCTAATTAATTTTATTTAGCCATAATCTGTAACAGAATAGGTTACACGTGGAAGCAATTAGTGAACATAAAAGTCTGTGGACTTATCTCACTGTTGACATTTATTCTCCATGTCCTAAAGCAGGTTACTCACTGCTAACGTCTGGATAAATGTCAGGTACTACAAGAAAACGAGAAGAGCTACTTTCAGCACCATTTACACGTTTCAACGAGGCACGAGTCAGAGCTGCAGTAACTCAAAGAAGCAGATGGTCTTAAAAAGGCAAGATCAGCTTTTCAAAGGTGTGCGAGGGATCAAGCTTTAGTGTTTGTCCTTATTTTGATACTCGGATGTATTTACCACCACCTTTTATTGCAACAAAAGCCTCATATCTGCTCCTTTACACTATTTCACCTAAATAATTCAGAAAATGGACGTGTGAATCAATAGGAGCAGATGGTGAAGCTGTAATGGAAAGTCAAAGAGGCGTTTATCTTTTTTGGTACAGACACACGAGCAAATGCTGATACCTGCAACAAAGGAAAAATAAAATGTATTAAATAGGAAAGGGATGTGCACTGGTTTGAAAAATAGCTGGCTACGTGTTTTGTATCAAGACCCGTTACATTTAGGATGAAGAGGGCCTCTATCAACAGAATACTCTAACCAGAACACGTCAATTCAGCATGAGAGTCCTTGACAAGAATAGTAGAGACTGTGATTAGGTCTTGTAATTGAAGTAGCCAAGACTCCTTGTCTTTAAAAGACAAGTCTTTTTAATTATTCAACATGGATGATAAGTTCTGGTACGGTTTCAGCTTCTCCTTGATGCAGTCCAAAGGGATTCAGTCTGGTGAGATCAACTAAAGTACTCCAGCCCAGACGTTCTACTACAAATCCATCTTGAAACATGAGACCCTCTGCTGAGGAACATTTTTGGCACAACAACTCGCTGACATCACCTTTTTTCCCCCCTCTTTCCTGCTTCCATTTAATCGACTCTCTCGAAGCATCTTTACTCCGTTATTTTTGCTCCTTCAATGAGGAGGAACCGACGTTATGACACGCTCTCATAACAGGAGGTGCAGATTAACGTTCTGTGGCAGAACTCAACTTCTTCAGCCTTTCATTCGACTCTTACCCACTACTTTAACTCGATGACATCACTTGAGACTGTATTTACTCTACGGCTGAGATGGGAGGAGGTTTATGTTGCAATCAGTAAGGACCTCACCAAAAAAATCTAAATAAATCACACAATGTACTTGTGCTTTTCAACCTAACTCCACTTATCCTAACGGCTCTAGGACGTTCAAATTCTAACCTAAATGTGACCGCCAGACTCCGGTGTGAACAGTCCACGCACAGAAGCTGTGACGTTACACATGTGTTTACAGAAGAAAATATGAACGCAAACACACGTAGGCATGTGTGGATCGATTTAAAAGTTGTTGCGCAATCAGAGCTGATCAAATTATTATTAGTTTATTTAACAAACTCCTTTTGTGTAATGTTTACATTTTATCTCAATGTTTCCCACCTATTCCAAAGCAGCAGAATAGCACTTTTGAAATGGGAACAACATGCTGATAGCAGAGGAGTGAAATAAACTTAGGTATTGTTCCCTTCCACGCTTGTATGGATACAATCCAACAATATGGACCTCTAAGCTGAAGCTGAGGCTGAGCAGACTTCCAAGCTTTGAACTGTATCAATAAAATCAATGTTTGGATCGATCTACAAATCCCTATGATGTAAAAATCTGATGAAATGTAATAATCATATATATCTGATTTAGTACTGCATAAGAAAAGTTACTTGTGTCAAATTTGAGTTTTGGAGAGTCTCATAGAAGAGTCATGTAAACAGCTACTTAGAGCAGGGACCATGTCAGAGTGAACTTTAACCATTCCAAACAAGTCAAACACCGGTTCAATGCAATACTAGACATTCTTATACTTCCTCACTTCTGCAGGACAGTTGTTTACTTTGTTACCAGTTGTTTTTTTTTTTAATGGAGCAGTGTTTCTTTTGCTACAATAACTGAGCTAGCTAAAATTATTCTATCAAAGATCAGCTGAGTCAATCAGAAGTTATCCGTATTTACAACCAACAGTCTCCTTCCTCTGTATAATCTAACTTATACAGATATCCTCGAATGGTCGCCAAAAATGACATGTCATCTAATCACTCATTTTAAAATGCCTGTCATTTTGGGATTAGACTGGTGAAAATGCAAGTCAGGGCTGATCTGCGGCAAATTTGTACATGAAGCCTCTGTACACAAACTTAGAGGAGGCATGGATGCTTGGCTGAAAAGATAATGGCGATACAGAAAAAAAAACCCGACAAAAAAACAACACCATCTTGCCCAAGAGTGACATGGTGTAAAAACAAAATAAAACATAAATATGGGATTTACTTAAAGGGCGAGGATTTAAAGACCACACTGTTCAAGTTGGCAGAAATTTGCTCAAGTGCATCCTGCTCTGTTAGCCATTCAATTCCCCCAAGTAATCTCTTAAAAAGATTAATTTAAAACATTACAAGTGTTAAGTGCTGTATATAGTTGCCATTACCAGTACAATGAAAAACAAATGAAGTCCTTTTTATTTACTTACAGAAAATCTAAATTTATGACATCCTTGCAGTATCTCATCCTAGTGTGCTGTTGATGAACTCTCCATTGTTTTGATACTAATAGTACACCCAGTTTCTGGGAAAGTCTGTCTAGGTCGGGGGTCGCTAATGCAGAGACAAATAACGCTTTTAAATCCAATCTTACAGGTCAGTGAGTATGCACTGTGTGCCAGCGTTGTACATGCACTCATTAAAAGGGACAACATCTCAAAACCTGTATCATCAGCCACTGGATATTGTGTCAGACAATATCCCCCCCCCCCCCACCCCACACACACACACACACACACACACACACACACACACACACACACACACACACACACACACACACA
>JAVKLF010000042.1:7551415-7564495 GCA_034783495.1 Millerichthys robustus
CACTATGATTCCTTGTGCCTCACTATGATTCCTTGTGCCTCACTATGATTCCTTGTGCCTCACTATGATTCCTTGTGTCGGGTGATTGCTCTGTTTTTGCCTCCCCCTCAGATTTTTGTTTTATCTAATAATACCTTTAAGTTTTATTCAAGCCCCCTCATGTCAGTCTGCATATCTGGGTTCAAATCCTCCACAACTGTGACAGAGTGAGAGTGATTTGTTGGGATCTGTTATCAGTTAGATTATACTTTTAATTATCTCTTAAAAGGCTATCAGTAGAAAAAAATAAAACCTCTCTCTACTCAGTCTCAGTTAGAAACTCTTGGGAGCTCGCCACAGTCTAATTTGTTGCTCTTTTGTGGAATATTTCCCTAATATGTTAACTGAATGTTTAATAAATATTAGCCTATAGCTAATAATGGGTGATTTCAAAGAAGGGTTTATTTACTCTAAATTAGCTCACAAAAAAAGACTGCAAGCCATGCAAATTAAGTGTGTGATTTGCTTTTATATAACTCTTTTGATAATTATCATTGACACTAATAAATTAGTGAGAAGAATAGTCTTGCAGCAGATTGCTTTTTAGCACCACAGGGAAGGAGATATAATCCTTGTTGTATTTTATTAGACTGCCTGTTATAGTCATTTAAGAAATGGCTACACTTGATCTCAGTTATTATTTGCCACATTTGCAGTCACCAACTGCTATGCGGACCCTGTCATTTACCATTGGAACAAAACAATTACAGTTACAACAATTACAGTTGTTGTTATAGTTATAAGTTTATTATAAACAGCCCCTCAGTTTTATAAAACCAGCGTATCCATACAGGTCTGCTTAAGTTGTTATTTTTTTATATATATACTCAGACTTTCCTGTGTTTCTTGTTAGCCTCTTTTGTGCACCATATATATTTCACATGAAAAAAACAGCATCACGTTTCCTGGTGCACAAGGTTCATTGTTAAAGTTTGTTGCTGTTTGAAGACAGATATGGTATTAAAAGAAGCCTTGACATATTTGGTGTAACTTCTTTACAAGCTAAACAGGGATCTGTGGGTCAAAGGTCAGATTCCTCGGTCTGCATTGCTGATGTCACTTCAGTAGGACAAAACCGTTTAAAACCTTTGTGTTCTGGCAGGTGGGACTTGCCTCCTATTGGGGCAGCGAAACAGGTGGCCACTCCCACGGCACACGCACACACCAACAAGTCCGTGTTATGGGTGTCATTCTGGGGTTAGAGGTAAAACACAGTGGCACAGATGAGTAGGGACCAGCGAGAGAGCCAAAGGGGGGGAGGGGGGGTTGAAAGAGAGGGAACAGAGACATGGGAGGTTACTGTTAATTCACATGCCAGACATAATGATCACACTATTTATACAATGAGACATAAACACAGACAAAGTCCAGGGGAGGGGATCAAAACAAAGACACCGAGGGAACAGGCAGGAGAGGGAACGAGCTGGGCGGGAAAAGGCCAGCAGAAGAATACAGTCACACTGTCATTTTTTCATAACACGCGATTACGGAAACGCATGTGTGTCATATGTTTGTTAGCAAAATATCCCAAGGACCATGTGACAGGTTTTAGTGAAACTCAGAAAATGAACATTGGATGAACAGCTAACTTCACTTTTGGAGTTAACCCAATTCAAAATGGCTGCTACAATTTATATAAGCCTTAGATAACAAAAAAATGACTATAACTCAGTTGTTTTTACAGAAATTGAATTAGAATTTGATGTGGTAGTAGAAGAGAGTCATTAGTGTCACATATTTGCGGGCCAAAGGATTAGGCAAAATTGAAAGGTGAAAAATGGTCTAAATTTGACAATCGTTCTACCTTTTAGTCTTTTGTTTTTCAAACTGATTTTACTTCATTTCATTTTTTTAAGCAGAAACTGCTGATTTGGATCATAATCAAGATTTTAAGGGTGTTTGTTGATTTTAAGCGACGTCTCACACTGACAGTACCAGAGACATTTCACTATAAACTTAAACAATGTTCGTTATGGAGGCCTTTACAAACAGTGGGAACACTGTGACTACCACAAAGCAATCTGTTTGACTCATTGATGTTGGCATTCGGCATGTTTTTGGTCAGGGCTTCGGCTTACCTCGTATACTCCAGAGAAGATGGACATGAATCGACTTAGTACTGCAGCACAAATACTGGCAATGTGGACAAATGGGCCCTGAAAGTGATGAGAGGATAGCATTGACACAACAGAACGTTATCCACACAGGCTATTTTCTCTTGAAACAAAGAGTTTAAACTGGGACATGTATCAGAACAGATAAATCACAGAGTATTTGCTGGATGTGACAGCTGCCCCGCTACTGTAATGAACAGAATGAATGCACTGCTTTGTGGAGGACTTAAATAATTTGCCTCAGTCCCATGAGATGACGGAGTGAGGGGAAAACATGACAGAAGCTGATTTATTACACACAGGCTTGAATTAAAGAGCAGATATAGTAATAAAGAAAAAAAGAAAAAAGGGTGGTGTTGAGCCAGGATAAATGTAAGGTGATGGAGCAATACAGAAAGTAAAGAGATAAAAGAAGTGGGTCATTTAACCTCTTTGCCCACTGGCATCCCACTGCCAAGGGCAGCAGTCAGACCGATGACTTTAGCTATGAATGCTTTGAGGGTCAAATACTCCTTTAGGACTACCCCTCTCAGGATGGTTTTCAGCTCTGGAATACCAGAACCTGCCAACAAAAACAAAGAAAACTCAGTGGAAAAGATAAATTATTAAAAAACGAAGGTATTTTGTGTGAAAATGCAGCATGAATGCTGAGCTCTGAAGAAGCTGAAACTGAGTTAAACAAAGCAAAACACCTGCTTAAAGCTAAAACAGCTACAGCTAGCCAAAATGTGAAAGTAGGAAAACAATAGCCAGAAGCTAAAATCATCAAAACCAGTAGAAGTAGAATAACAATAGCTGAACGATGGCTAAAATATAAAAGAAGAATAAAAAGGCAAAACAAGGACAAGTAGCTGAAGCCGTTAAAAATGTATTTGAAGGAATAAATAGATCTAAATGGATTTCTAAAAGTAAATTAAAAGACATGAAAGCAATAGTATGAATGATGACTCAGCATCCACACAAAAACATATTGGAAGACTAACCAATAGCTTGTGGAGAAACCAGGTGACAGAAGAGTGAGGCAAAAACAATGAGGATTATGGGATATGTAACCCAGGCGAGGTACTGGAGGGGCACGTTGCCTTTAAGCTCCCCATGAATCCATTTGTAGGCTTGAAAACAGAAACAAACAGTGAGGAAAGCGTTGTTTTTAACACACCGATGCAGATTTGAAAGCAACAATCTCTGAGTTTAATGGTTGAAAACCTTGTAAACTCTTAGCGCTGGCGTAGTCCATACTCCAGCTGACCAGGGCCATAGTCAGCCCCAGCAGAACCAGAAAAATCCAGTCCTCCCCCATCTTTGTCACGATGTACCGCCTCACTCGAGCCAAACAATCTGAGACAGAGAAGTAAACAATGATACACAAATTCAATTGATCGTCTAATTTAGGTATTAAAAGTCTTTCTTCGTTGCAGTAACGCTTCGTGGCAACAAATCTTATACTGTTGGAAAGCCTGTTAACATTTGTAAGGAACATACATTTGTGGAAAGAGAGTTTAGTTATGTAGGTTGTGTACATGAAAAGTTTGCCAGTTTATTTTGCTGTCACTATTGGTGCTGGTTTTGAGCCTCTGGTAACCCCAAGTGCTGCCAGTCAGGTGCCCAATATAAGATTTATCGCCAAGAAAGATTGTTACAACAAAGAAATAATCTAACAAACACAAATGTCCTTACGTTTGTGCTAAGTATAGTTATAAGAGCAATTAGGTTTGTAAATACAAGCGCTCAAGCAAACAGCCGACAAAGGGCAACACACAAAATAAAATAATTGATAATAATACCTTATAATAGTAAATAGATTTCATAATAAATATGAGTAAATGTCTGAGAGATTAAATAAATGTATCTGCTGTTTGACGGTTTGTTTTTCCTAACAGCATCAGCACATTCAGGAGGTCTTGATCGGTGTGTGCTTAAAATTTCTACCTTAAGTCCTGGTGGTATTAAAGCTGTGTATCGTGTTTTATGAGCACATCAAGCAGCGTGTAAAACTATAATGTGCAAAGTATCCAGAAACTGAAGCGGTGCGGTGTAGGTTCTGTCGAGAGTTGTGCACCAAAACAATCTTGCACAAAATAAAGAACAAAGTTTAAAACAGCAAAAACTGTGCAGACTGAACATTTGTTGTGATGTTACATCATGGTGCTCACCTTGACATTTGGAGTAAGGACGGGGCTTGTTGGTGGGGGAGCCCTGGCTGTGATGTGACTCCAGGACCGCAGGGTTTGGACGGTGATGATGATGTCGCCGGCCGAGGCCTCTGCGGCCTGCGCCTCTGCTGTTCTCCCCTGCTTGCCTTCGCCATTGTCTCTCTGTCAGCAAACGGGCGGCCTCCCGTCGGGCAAAGTTCCCCAGCTGCTCCCTGTACTCCCCGTACAGCTGCAACACAGGAACGGCACAGACGATCACCAAGAAACAAACAAAACAGGTCAAGAAATTGTGCGCTTCGTTGAGCGGACGAGGACAGAGGAGAATGGAGGACACTGACAGCTGAGATTTAGGGGAACTAAATCCACACAGGGGAGCCTTGAGATAACAATGTGTGTAAGGGGTACGCACCAACCTGAGTACCTTGACAGACAGAAACAGACAAAATGGGCAGAGGGAATGGAAAAACCCCTCCCTGAGTGGAGCAAGAGGCTGGAGAAGAGCCAGAGGAGGAGGTCCACCATGTCTTCCCCTTCCAGCTTTACAACTTGCACCACCACCACCACCACACACACACACACACACACACACACAAACACCGCCAAACACACACACAGGGTCAGAAAACACGACACCTCACGATCAGTTTGCACAGCTCTCATTAAAAACTACAGAAGCTGTAAAAATCTGCAGATTCCGAGTGCAGCAGCCGAGACCCTGCAGATCACATGCGTCCCCACGACACGAGCTCGGTCATAAGGAGAGCCGGCTGCCGCGCATTTCTGTCTCATGTTCACACAGGAAAGGAGAGCTCACGCCTCCAACTATGAGGCCCTGCAGGATGCAAGCTCAGCTTCCAGAACATCATTTTCCTGTGAAGTCATGAAATAAAGGCGCAGAAATTAACTTTGACCCCATCTGCTGTAAAAAAAAAAAAAAGACAACCTGACACTTTAATACTTCTTGTAGTTACACAAAGAAAAACAAAAAAACACCCTTCAACTTTCCACCACCAGTGCTGCTGGAACAACCATCATCCTACAACCACATGACAAAGTGACTAATATAGAAGTTTATAATTAATACGTGCATGCACCACATAGCAGGTGGCCGTGCAGTTACAGCTGGAGGCTTTTGAAAACTTTTAATGCATCTAAATCGTCTAGTGAGTTATTTTAAATCTCTCTAAACACCACAAACAAACTGATTTCTAACAGGTCGTTACACTGGTCCTCACTTTAACAACAAAACAACCACTTACGAGACAAAATGCAAACCTTTATTTTGAACTGTTTACTGTTTTATGTTCAGAAAAGAACATTTAATTTAAGCTTTTCAAATATTTTTGTGATTTTATCAAACTACAGTAAGTTATATGTTATGAAAACCTAATCTTTGACCCTCCTGTACATGTATGACGTATGTGCAGCAGGCAAACAAATTCATTAAAATTATTAATATGTTTCCTTAAATCTCAGTGGCATTAAAACACTGTATCACATTTTATGAGCTCATCGTGTTGCGTCTAAAATCATAGTCTGCAGACTATCCCGAAACTCAAGCTGTGAGATAAATGTTTCTAGCTGCAAACTATATTTACTTATCGTTACATCCTCTAATCAAATCCTCTTTAACTTTAAATCAGAGCCGTGAGAGAGATCCTAAACAACTTGTGCTTTCAAATGATATAAAAAGAATAAGAAGATAATTGTAGGATAATATTATTTTATGGGTCAATGGTCCCACTTTATCAAATCCTTAAGTTGGTGCTCAGGGTATGCGTTATGAACGACTCTCAGCTACTTCCGCACCAAATTTTAGCTCAGTGTCTATAAAATTGAAGGAATTATAGCAATTTTTGTGTTTGCTACAGTCACTTAGCTGCCGTCTTGTTGATTCCAAAAGTGAATCAGTTCTAGATGAACGTTTACCAACTACTGTTTGAGTTTTATTAAAATCTGTCCAGCAGCCCACGATATATTTTACTAACACAGACACGGGTACAAAACATTAACACCTGCGTTTACATTACAACAGTGGGTGACAATAAATAAATAAATCCATAAACAAAACAACAATCCAAACTATTTTCATCTATCCAGATAATGTTTCAACTCTGCTGCCTTAAAGCCATCTGGTAAATGAAAACGATCTTGAGTAAAGTCACCATAAATTATTTTACTTTCCAAATAAAACCTAGAAATATGGTCAAATTCAAACTTGGCAAAAAATAGATCTACTGTAGACGTCTAGAGATCAGAGTAGATTAAGTCCCTCTCAGAGTTAATAAAAATGCAATAATAAAAAAGAGAACCTAACCAGACAGAGCCTTTGGTCTTCGAGCGTTTACCTGTTTTTCATCAGCTGTGTTTTGCATGACGTGACAGCAGCCCTGCCTCCAGTCAGACTGCAGACGACCACTTCCACCAACTCTGATACACTAAACATTAACACCAAAGCTCTAATCCATCAACATCATCAAACAGGCCTGGGCACCAGGCGCCATCAGAACCAGGGACAACGTGAACCTGGGAACTGTTCACAGACAGAGGCAAAGAAATGCTCCTGAAACAGTTTACCTCCTGTTTCATCCATCAGTGAAAGTGAGAATAAGGTGTTATAATCATTTATCAGTGCAGCTACACTCATTTACCTTTTCAGCAAGTTCAACAATTTATCATAAAAGTTGTGTTTTTTTGTCAGAATCTGATGTCTACGTTACCCACAAAGTTTAAAAATTAACACTTGTATTCCGGTTTTTATGTCTCCAGGTTAAATAAGAGACTACGGTCTCTTAATATTAAACAGACTTCCCAATTGACAACAAATGTCATCACAGGGTGACGCACAGAAACATTCACATTTATTATAAAACGCCAATTAGTAAAAGTTATCTATCTAAGGAAGTCAGCAGAGTGCTTTGAGTCTTCTCTTTATTACGATCCCCCATCCCGAGCAGCACATTGGTGACAGTGGAAAGGAATGACTCCTTTTTAACAGAAAGAAACCTCCAGCAGAACCAGAACCAGTCTCAGGATGGGCAGCCATCTGCCTTGACCGGCTACAACCGGTGATGTACATTGTTTTAAACACTAATTAATACAAAAAAATGTTTACCAATTCTTTAAGTTATTAAAAATATAATGAGAGGTTTCAGAGATACGTTTGGCTTGATCAAGACTTAAGAAAATTCCACCTTGGATGTTTCTATTGTCATCGACTTTTGGACATTTGAGTTTAAATAACTTCTGTGTTACTAAAGAGAGGAATGGAAATCCAGCTGGAAAAGGAAACCAAGAACCCGACAGCGTGAGAAGGACATAAATACTGAGATCCACTGACATGGAATGACTTGTCTCTTTCCATCTCTCAGCCTTGTGTAAACATTGTGTCACGGTGTAACCTTGTACCACATGTCCACAACACACAGAACAACACACAATTCTTAACTGACATCAGTGGCCGTCCTTTGTATCAACTTTCTCACACTTTGAACATTGTTGTTGCGTTACTGGCTCCGTAAATGTAGCGTGCCCAACACACCAAGGGTGTCCAATCCTGGTCTTCGAGGGCCACTATCATGTAGGTTTTAGCGGGTTTCCTCGCTCTAACACACCCGATTCAATGATGGAATCAACTCCTTAAGTTCTGTAGAAGTCTGTTAATTACCAATTCATTCAAATCAGATGTGTTGGAGCAGAGACTACCTCTAAAACACGCTTTTGTAAGAATTTAGCCATCTTTGATGGTGTTTTTATCTACCTTGGAATAGAAAAAAGGTAAAAGTAATCTGTTCCCCTGCTTGGTTCTGATTCTAGGTTGAAATCCATACAAATCCGAGCCTGCCAAAGCTCTGAACACATTTCTGAATCTCAACCTTCTGGGAAGCAAGTCAAGCAAGCTTTGAAAATGAAACCGTTTTCAGAGAGAAAATGCACTTCTACGACAGCCAGGGCTGCTGATGAAAGCAGAGGTTTGAGGGCGCTCTGACATTGAGAGTTAATTCAAAACAAAAAAATAACAGCACATTCCTGCATCTCACATGAGGCAGAACTGCACTTTCCTAAATGTCGGAGTGTGTTTGTGTGAGTTGTGGAGCAGGGAAAAAACCCGTTTATGTTTGTGAGCGTGGTAAATGAAAGTGTGCACGTGTGGCGAGGCCTTACATTAATATAACTCTGTCCTGCAGCACAAGGTTAATGATAAAATCTGACCCGCTCACTGACTGATAGATCAGATTATACACCCCACCCCCCCTCTGTCTGCACACACACCTCTCTTTGAAAAGCCACACATACACACACGTTCTAAAAGAGCGTGTCTCCATATGCATACACTAATTAACCGACACAATAACAATCTCATGCCTCATCCAAACACGGCTCAAGCTGTTGTGTTCTAATTAAAGCAAGTTCGAGCAAAAAGAGAGAGAAAAACACAACATAAACTGAATGATATAAAACTTAACTCGTGTTAAATGAGTCAGGAAATTCAAATCACACCTTTTAGTTTTCCTAAACCTGGTTTTGCAAGTTTCACAAACTAAATTTGAGTTTCAAAACGAGTCGTTATGTGATCAAAATCATTCGTTCTTCTCATAAAGCAACAGTTCATTACTTCAACGTTTGGAAAACATTTTACTGCCTCACGAGTCCTACCAGAAACTGATCGACATTCAGAACCGTCTCAAAGGTGTTGATGCGCTCCCTCATCTTCTCGGCTGCTTCTCCCGTGTGTTGCTGCTGCACAAACTGCAACATACAAGAAGTCCCTCTCTGTGTCTCACATCTGTCCTTTCCTGTCTTTGACCGTGTAGAGGACACAGACCGTTTCTGCCTCCTTACAGTATAGAGTCCAGTGACTGACAGGTATGGTCTCTCTCACACACACACACTCTCTCACACACACACACACAGGGGAAAGCAGCAGAGGTTAATACAGGCACTTGAGGGTTGACAATAAAGTGTCAGCAGCTCTTAATTCAGAGGGGAAGTCTCTCAGTCAGGGAGCCAGACCTACAAAGTCCTGCAGCGATATTAGAAATGATCCCATCCAGGCAGGACACGAGCTTCAGGTATGAGAGTAATAGCTGCTGACTGAGAGGGGCACAGAACCATGTTGGCCCTGAATGGAGCTGGATGGACACCTTGAACACTGACGACACACTTCACTAAAGCTTAATTGGGAAATATTTATTTTTTATATTGCTGACCATTTGTTTTTGCTTTAGTACTTGTTTCCTCATTCATTATTGAAATTTTTGTACAAACAAAAAATGTACAACAAGTTTTAAATCACCTTCAACTTTTTCATTATAGTTTGCTTCCAAAAACCCAGATTTCTACCTTTTCAGTGGTCTTGAGCAATAGTTCTTCAGGTCTTTCTTTAAACTTTGGTTGCTTCTTTTAACCCCTCCAGCTGCCCTTGGGTCAAAGTGACCCACTTGGTCTCAGTTGTAGACCTCACTGATCATTTTGATTGGTACAGTGGAAACAAAAATGAGTTAAAACGTTCTGGGGGAGGTTTGAAAGTCTTTCGGACACCAAAATGATGCTGATTTTTAGACCAACCTAAGAATATTTGCATTTTTTGAAAAGCTCTTGGTAAAAATAAGAAACTTGAATAGGTTCATTGGATTGAAAACTTTAACTCTGATTAGGCTGGTACTGAAACTTTTCCACCTGGGACTACTACAAGGACTAAAGTTTAGTACTTTCAGTACTAGTTCTTGTATTTTCCAGTGGCTTTCGCCAAAGGCACATTTCATTATGCTAAAGAATTAGAGAAAACAATAAAACACAGATAAAATAAAAAATTTTTGTTGACTAACAAAGCAGAAATCAGGTGTACTTTAGTGTTCCTGGGGATAACTCTACATTGGTAGAACAATAATGCAGATTAAGTACAGCTGAAAGGAATATTAAGCAAAATATAAAAACAAAATTAAATCTTGAAACAAAAGCTTCTTCTCATAGTCTGTGTGTAAATTACTTTTCTGCCTGTGCTTGTTGTATAATTCAGTATTGTTCATTTCATGACCTTTGGAAATGACTTGTAGAAAAATTTGAAAGTAATATACAACAAATATCCTCAGTGTTCCTTAAACCAGGGCTATAAATTACTCTGCCTGCCCATTTTAAAACATTTTAATACATCAACATTCTGCATCTTTGAGTATTATTTTAGAAATAATATACCATTTGTTAAATAACATTTAATGAAACTTTACTCTGATATCTGATTTTTTTTTTTCTTCCTTTCATTAAAAACTTTGTTTTTATTGTTACATTTGGCCAGAAATGAGTTCACATAAGATTTCACATTAGGGGCAAATCTCTAGTTAAAATGGCCACCATTTCTTTAAAACTGAGCCTCGTTCTTCAAAAGTAGCGTAAATCAATCACGGTCTCCATTTACAGGAGAAGTATTTCATGTTTTTCCACTCACACATTTCTCTAAAGGTAGCGTACATCTGAAACCTGATTTTTGAAATGCCGCAGATACTTTTTTCTTCTTTCTTTCACCTACATCTGAACTCTCCTGCCAACCTTTCACCTTTCTTCCCCTCTTGTTCCCCCTTTAAACTTTCCCTCTCACCACTCTAGGTCCCCATCCATCCATCCACCTCCCCCCACTCTCTCCTGAGCTGAAACTTTACTCGTAGATAATTTTAGCAGGAGTGTGACCCAATGTTCACTGACACACTTCTGTTCCACGCTGTTTGTCTTTTTTTTTTTTTTTCTTCAGCTCAACTCTCCCAGGAGGCCTTTCAGTCCGGACAGACGGTGTGTTTTAACCTTTGTGCAAAACAACGACAGGTTATTGACACTATTTCCTAATGTGGTGTTTTATATAGAGACTACTGGTGTAATTAATTCGTTATAACATTACACCCGCGTCTGTAATTGAAAAGAACATTCAGTGACAGCAAAACCTTGTGAAATTTAATGGCTTAATCTTCCACGTCCCGGTCGTTCCAGCGTGCAAGACATTTGGCAGGTGAGCGATGAACCCCTTTGGTCGCTCGTAATATCTGAGGCTTGTGCGATCTGTTTCAGCGCTCTGCTTCTCATACAACCTTTTATATAACATGAAGCGCAACATACAAATCAGGCACAAACACACAGTCGGCGTGTGTGTAGAGTGAGCTAACACACAAGCAGCACTTTGTTTTTCGCCACCCGGCTGGAATGTGTCCGTCAGCGTGGCAGGAGTCCACAGAGGGAGCTTCCTTTTTGTTAAGGTCAAGGGTCAACAACAACAGTGCCTCTTGGAGGAAATTAAGACAACTGTACAAACTCAGCATACATTAAATTAAAAGGTACTGAGGTCAAATCGTTTTAAAACTTAACTAGAACTTTTATGTCTGGGGTGGGATTTGAACAAATAAAACAAGTGGAGGAACTTACTCATTTTGATTCTGTCTACTGGAGCCGCTTCTTCGTCTAGAGAAAAGTGAAAATAATTTATTTCTCATCGAGTATTCTGTTAAATGTTCCTTACACAAGTGGTTCCCAAACGTTTTCTGCCGGGGCCCCATTTGGATTATAGGAAAATTGTTTAGGTTTAGTTAGTTACATGACTGTTCTGTAGAAGTGTATTCTGTTCCTGTCATGTGACTAGATGTGCTCCAATCTAGTCCCTTTTTTCCAGAACACTTGTTGTCCATCATAATTTCAGATGACTTGAACCCAAGACAGTGTGACTTGACTCAAGAGCTTCAGGATAACCCAAAAACGGATCTATTCACAAAACAAATAGCTGAGGTGGCAGCAGTATAGCTTACAAAAATATAAATGCAGGAACGCACACAAAGAGGAAATCCCATCTGACTACAGGAAACACAATGCAGAACTAAAGAACAAACTGAAGGAACGTTACTGAACGCAAATCCCAACACCTGAGGAAGAGACTGTTAGGAACAGGTGACAGTGGGCGGGGCAGGAGCAGAACAGAGGCAAAAACACACCGGGAAGGACCCACAAGAAAAAATATCACAAATATCAACAAAACCACAGATTCTGACATTGTCTTTCAATAATCACCCTTTACAGAACACGTACTTTTCCTCAGAGTTTTGTTGGATGATGTGTTAAAGCTAAAGTTCAGACCTTTTGAAGCAGGATTCAATATGTGACCTGGTGAACTCTTTTAATGTCCTCAGTTTGGATAAAACAGAGCATTCCGTATCAGAACCCCCAGATCAGACAGCAGGTTTAAATGCTACATCTCAAATTATTTACAATAAATTTGAGGAGCAAATTATACAGCTTGTGAGATAGAAAACATCAATTTAAATGTATTTAAACTTATTTGTAGATAGAACTTCTTGTAGGAAATGTTTTTTTCAGGACAGTTTAAAATAATAAACTGAACCTCAGTTTTCTTCACAGTGTTTTCAATCTTTTTGTAATTCTGCAGTTTTAACTTCCGCTGTGGCTAAACACAATTTTAAAATAAGTTTGATTACAAAATATTTTAACTGATAAAAAAAAAAAAAGCCTGTAGACACAAGTATGAAGGATTTGACTGGGCGCTGACTTTTTCTTCGCTCCTCTCACAAAAACAAACCTCTTTACAAACGTGTGAGGCAATCTGAAAATACTCACTTCCTGATCAATAAATGAATGATTTTAGCTCAATCTATTAACAGCTCCGCACATAAACTCTTCAAATCCTCTGAGGCTCTTATTTCCTCTCCGCAGCTTTCACACCTGAGAGACGTGTGGCTTCACAGAGACATCGCGCTTGTAAACTGTGTCATCAATTGAGATTT
>JAVKLF010000042.1:7597039-7616780 GCA_034783495.1 Millerichthys robustus
GTGGATGGATAGATGGAAGTTGTTTTTTAGTTAGAAGGACATATATTCAGTTCTAGTAAACTGCAATGTTTATTGAGTTTTGTGTGTACAGAGAGGAACACTTCTCAGCCCTTGAGAGTAAAGCATGAGAAAATACTTATTTCAGGTAGGCAAACCCATTAAAGCTACTAATACTAAATTCTTTTCTTAAAAAAATTATTGCAATTGTACAATACAAATGGAAAAAAAAGTATAAAACTAAACTTTCATTGAGTGTTAATGGAAACTAAAAAAAAAAAAACAGAAAACAGGCTCTATGAGTGTAATTTTAGACATGATTGAAGCCTGGGTTTAACATCTATTACAAAAACAAAAAATACTAAACACATTAATGTAACAGATATCATTTCAGACCATAAGACTAAAGTTAAAGCACCGTTTATAAGGCAGTGTGTTTCTTTTTGCACCCGACAGGTGAGCAGTTTTAGTCAGAAAACATACATTCACAGTAACACAAAACAACACTGAAGACAACAACACTGCTCACCAGAGACAGGGTGTGTGTAGGCTGCACATTCAGTGTCCATCAGCATGTCTCGGAATGACTAACAGGGCACCTTTATTTGGATTAAAACAAACACATCTCTACCAACTTCAAGAATTTTAGTTTTCAGAGTCCAAGTGTTCGTTTCAGCGGGACGTCAGAAAGAATAACAGGCCTTCACTCGCGCAGACTGTTGATTGAAGCACAGATCTTGAGAGCCGGACCTAGTTTAATATTCATGGTGGAAATCAGATGTTCCTCTCGCAGAAGCATCAGAGCCTGTCCGTCTATTTCCTGCGACAGAAACTGGGCAGCCAGCTCCTCACAACCTGAACACACCAGAGAAGGCAAAAGACACGATCAGCTGAGAGACCGAGATGCTCTGAAATAACCTGAGACGGCATCTGATCTGACCGCTGACCTTGAAGTGAGGAGATGAACTTGCAGACTTCGTCCACGCTCCACTGCGCGGGAGTCGCAGAGAGGAAGTTGGCTCCTTCCAGTGGAGCTGAGCTGTCGGACTGAGGGGCGCTGTGCTCGGCTCTGGAACAGGAGCGCGAGGAGGATGGGGACAGAGATGGAGGGTAGTCTTCTTCCTCTTCCTCCCCGTCGCTGGACATGTCTTCTGAGCGACTGGACTCGGAGTTGCACTACATGGAGATGGCAGGAATTAAAATACAATATCAAATCTTAAAACATATACCTGTGCTCTCTATAGAAATGAAATAAGTAGTTTGACAAGTTTCCTAAATCCACCTGGGCCTGTTTAAATTGTAAAGATTCACGCAGACAGGCAAATTTTAAAGATTCACAAGAAAACCCATCTTGTGCTACAAACAATCCATCAATTTCCCAAATATTTTTTAAAAAATTAGCATCCAGCTCTGGAAGCTACAGGTTTGCCTCTGCTTTGTTAATCTGATGTTCTGTACGACTATTTTTCAGACTACCTGCTTATTTATGTACAGGAATTCAAAATGTCTCTCAAACCATCTACAGCATCCAGTTAGGAAACTGTAGCTTAGAACAGATATTTAAAGCAATCTAACCACAGTTGGTGCTGTAATGAGTCGACAGCATTAAAGCTGCTCACCGCAAACTATAAAATCTAACATTAAGAAAGGTTACGCTGAACTTTAACGGTGCAAATTAAAACGATTTACTCCGGTTGTTTTCTAACTATATTGACATGTAATTCTGAAATGCAGGTATGCATTTAAAGTAAACAAATCACGAATCGGCCAAATGTCTCGTGAAAACTTGAGTCACAGTCTGTGAAGGTAAACAAATATTGTAAAATTGGACAAGGGTAGAATCTTGGAGAAGATTCATTGTTTCCGTAAGTAAACAAAAATACGTTGTTGTTTACACCCAGCTACAAATCTCTTTATGTTTCTTAATTGAATGATTTATTTTTCTGGTCTTTATGACATTGCAATGAGTACCTTAAAGAAATATGTTTGATTGATATAAACTATTTGTACACAACTTTTAATGTACTAAAAAGAGACAAAGCAATCAATAATAAGACGTCTTGGGATTTGTTGTTGATGGGACTTAAAACACACTGATCCGCAGACCTCACCTTGACAGAGCGATGCTTGTTTGACGTTTTGTTGTAGGCGGTATTAGAGCTGCTCTTGCGAGAAGGACCCTTGCGCCGTGCAGAGCTCTCAGAGGCGGCTGTGCATGGCGGCAGCCCGGCACCACTTCGCCCCCTGCTGGTCTTATAGTGCTGGCTGCAGCTTACATTATACCTGAAAAGGGAAAAACACAATAAGAGAGAGTTTTGTTGAATGATCCTAAGTTATGCTTCTGCTTTTATATTTTTGCTTTCACTGTAACAGATCAGAGACAAAAACAACATCTGAGGAAACCACAATGACAAACAAAACAAGTGCAATTCAAATCAAAATCACTGTTTTCTTGCTTTCGAGGTTTCTAATCAAACCAAATAACACCAGATGTAGATGAGCTCCAGTAAACCAATGCAAAACAACCAAACGTTAAATTCTTTAAATAATACTGAACTGGAAAGTTTTGTTGTAAAGAAAGCCATACCTTTTAGCACAAGTATTAGAACAGAACCTCTTCGATCCCCTGAACTGACTGGCTGGTGCGAGGCATCCACAGTACTCACATTTCAACACTATGAACAGGATAACATAAACACAACCAGAGCACAGACCCAATAAGACGTGTGGTTTAAGAGTTATCACACTTGATAAAAACTCCACTTACATGGGGGCCCGTTCTCTGTGCGGCAAACCAGGGCAAAATCTCTGTCTTTGAGGAACCCAGCAACCTGAGACATCAAACACAAGCTCAAAGCTGAAACTCCATCATTCAGTTTACTACTTTTAACTTCTCTGTGAAACGATGAAGGCGTGCGCTTACAGGGAAGGGTTCAGCTCCTTCTTGAATCACAAATCCCTCAATGAGGTGAGTGAGAACCTGCGGTTTGACCACCGCCTGGGGAACTGGCACTCTGTCTTTGTCCCCGTGCCCAACTCTGGACAACGGTGGAGGCAGAGAAAGAGTCGGAGGACAAGAGAATATAGATTCCATCAGAGGAGCTGCAAAAAAAATGTAAAAGTTTTTTTTACATTTTGCAATATTTTCCAGAGCAACGGTTCTAACTGTCAAACTCACATCTTGGTTTGTCTTGATGCTGACCAAAGGACTCACCTGAGTCTTTTGTTGGGGCTGGAGATAAAGGAGGAGCACAATCTTTCATGGGTGCCAAATCTGATTCTGCCATGTCGTTTGGTACGTCACATTCAGATTTTCTCTTCAAAGAGCCAACAACTGGTTTTGTCTAAAAACGTGTGGAGAATAAAATGCATACACTGGTATAAATCCTTGCAGTGATATGAAGTTAACCTGAGCTCTCCACCCTGATCTTACCATGGCTGTACTGTTGTTGAGGACTGAAGTGACAGTCCCACTGGATGTATTCTCCTGGACTGTGCTGATTTGTGTTTGGGTCAGAGCAACAACTTGTGCATTTCCTGCCAAGCCTTGCCTGGCTCCCACCAGCTGTACAGGGATGTGGGGAGGGTTGTGCCCCCCTATGGTGGCCTGACTGTTGCTTGGTGGAGCTGGAAGAATGGGAGGTGGGTTTCGGGGGGACAGGTGAATTGGTAAGCGGTGTCCCTGAGCTGTCTTGGGTTGGATTGGAACAGGACCTTTCTCCATATTAGCGCTGGCCTGTTGAACGGGGTGCACCACCAGAGTCTGAGTGTTCATGTTGGTCTTTGAAGCCACTGAGCCGATTGGATAGCCCTGGGTGGAGGTAGTGACATTAGACGAGGGTACCAAGATGACAGGAGCAGCAGAGGTGCTCAGGAGGAGCTGAGACAGAGGAAGTGCAGATGAGGAAGACGACGAAGGAGCGACAGAAGCAGCGGGAGTGACAGTCATGGAAGATTGATTTCCAGCCTTCACAGTCATAGAGTTTGAAGCAGGCTGTTGGTTAAAGTTTTTGGCCATCTGGTGCTGTTGTTGTGGTTGTACTTGCTGCTGCTGAGCTGTTTGGGGGAAAGTCTGCTGCTGCTGACAGGAGGAAAAACTGGCAGCATCTTTACGATCTAAAATTTCAGATTTCGCAGCAGCTGCTGTGGTGGTGGAAGCACAGTGTAGAGCGAGGTTCTGCACCTATAGGAAATTAAAATAAGAATATATACAATAAGGAAAGTGTTTTTTTTATGAACTGTAGTAAAAAAGTTTTCTTTAAACCTCAGAGCAGCATATAAGTGATTAACAGGCTTGTAAATGATGGGAGTGAGGAAGACAGTAGGGTGATAATGCTAAAAGCTTCTGCAGAATTTGAAGACAGACTGAAGACATCTAAAACATGCAGGAGGACCAGTGTTTGGCACCACTGCCTCGGACTGCAGAACAGTGTTGAAACAGTTATAGTCAAACCTGATCACTGTCAGGCTGGACACTTGTGGAGGTGGCAGCAGATTCATGCTGTTGCTGCTGCTGTTGCTGTGTTTGAGCAACAGCTGCCACAGTAGCTGTTGTCCCACCAGGCATGAAAATTAGCTGCGAGGCAAGCGGAGCTCTAAGAGAGCGATTGACCTAAGGAAAGAGCAGCACAGATTAACTTCATCCGAGTCGACAGCCCAGTTACTCAGACTTGATTAATTACATACTGCTGATATTTTATAGAAAATTGCTCGAAAACATTTATTATTGCTGTGGTTTTGATATTAGGTTAACCATATTGTTGCCGCACCGAAAATGATTCTACCTGCAATAAATACATACATGTAGTTCCCACTAACAGGATAGATCAATCAAATGTTGTATTTATTTTGAACTCACTCTGAGATACATCTGCCCCTGTCCTGTTGAGTTTCCACCCAGCAGCACTGATTGGTTGAGAGCTGTTGTTGCTGCAGAGCTGACTGGACCGTGTGGACGAGGACTGGTCATTGTACCACCTGCAGATGTAGTGCTTAGGTTGACCTGCAGAAATAAAAATTATATTGTTATAGCTAGCGAATACAATCGTGGTTACAATTGATTGTAACCACAATACAATATACCGGTTTGAAAGTATTACTTGTTGCATCATTTAACAACAGATTAACTTACAGTGGTGGGAACTTGGGACATGTTGTGACTTGATGAATTGGACTGGCGACTCGCTGCAAGCGTGGCCTGATTTAAAGAATGAAATGAAAGATTAGAGACTTCGCAGGTTTGCTTTTCTGCTTTGGGTAGAAGTTTTTGTCATATTTTTGGTTACCTGTTGCACAGCAGCCAAGGTGTTGAGCTGGACATTATTGATCTGCTGTTGCAACATGAGCTGATGGAAGTACTGAGCTGCATTAGGCTGTCTCTGCAGCGCCTGGAGAGCCTGCACAGCTTGCCTTTCACATAAAGACATGTGGGCTATCTGCGGGGCTCGGGAGTTCCCACTCATCTGAGGATTTCCGTTGCTGCCGTTTGCATTTTGGTCTTCACTTGCATCCATTTTTCTTGGTCTAAACAGCATCAAAACCCTGATCAAAAGTTGTCACTTTTGTTGTTTCCCAGACAAAAAAACTCCCAATTCATCTCATTTAAAAGTTTTGTGGAAAATGTACATAAAACAAAAATACAATGATTTGAAAATCTCAAAAATCCCTATTTTATTCACAGTGGAGCACATTAATCATAACAAATGTTGAAATTACTAAAGTGTACCTTATTTAGGAAAAGAATACTGTGATTTTGAATTTAAAGGCAACAACGCATAATAAAAATTGGGACGAGTTCTTGATTACTATTGCGAAACACCCAACTTTTTAAACACATTCTGTAAACATCTAGAACTTGAGGAGACCAGCTGCTGAGGTGTTTAGAGGTTAAAGTATTATTATTGTCTGATGTAGGATTCTAATTACTCAACAGTCCTGGTCTTTGCGTTATAGAGCTTTAGCTTAGTTAAATAAAATTAAACTAGTTTTTATCAATGCAACTGTTTTGTTCAAGTAGAGGAGAAACGTGTTAAACTTCAATGGGTTTTATTAACAGAGTTGATGATGCTGTTGGTGATACTTCATGTTAGGCGGTGAACAAAGATGTTTCTACCAGGCTTTTACATCGCCACGACTAACAACAAGGTTTAAAAGATAAAAAAGAGGAGAAATCAGGTATTTTATTACTAAAGAATCTCTCAGTATGATGAGTTGATTACTCGGAGAAAAGTTCAAAACATTAAACAAGCGAGCCTTTCACATAATCGGTGGCTAACTGTGTTGCTAGTTAATTATAACATACTCATTAAAAAATACCTACAATTTGTAATCAGGTACTGCTGTTGTTGATGCAAACACTTAAGTTGTTGCAATAATGTGTTTAGGCGAAAACTTTAAAAAACTTTCACAAAGAAAGAAAACTGTAACTAAGTTTTACACATAGGCTAACTACTTAGCAACGTTAGCTGCGTTCTACAGACAGAAAACTACCAACTATAACTCTTCTAACACGCCAGTACTTTTTGTTTTAGTTACGTGCTTACCACTTCTTGGTTTTGCCTGTCCCTTTTACGGTTAAAATAAATGTATACACTTTGGTGGTCTGTTTTTTTTTCTTACTTGGAACGATACTTTGATGAAGATTTCTCCCTGCAGTGAAACCCCGCCCCCTTCGAGTCTTATTCTTTTTTTTGTTGGTGCTTTTTCACCGGTGGGGGGCACTATAGCACAACTGAGCTGCGATAAGACACAGGAAACTAAGTGACTAAGCCGGTGTTGTGCCGAGGTAAGAATCGCCGAAACGCACAAAGCGGGAAAAGTGGATCTTATTGACTTATTCAACCAAGAAAATATCAAAACAAATTCAGGTTTCAATTTATTGTGTGCATGCTATTTTATTGTTGAGATTGTCTGTCCTGACTTTTCAGCTTTGTGCGCCCTCCCGAGCTAGGGGCCACAAATTCCTTTCAGGGTTACTTATCTCGACAAAACACCGGAAGTAAAAGGCTCGAACTGTGGCTTAAAATGTCATTTCAAAATAAACAAAACACCCTCAAAAACAGATCAAAAACATTTTCTTAACGAAGTTGAATTATTTTTAAATAGATTGATTGGTTTAGATTGATGTTAGAGACAGACCAAAGCATAGAGTAAATGTAAAAAAGTGAGTGCAGCTGGATGTCAGCACCTAAATCAGGAACACAATGAGTCTTATAGTTTATTAGAATCAAAAAATAAACAGTACTGTCCTTGATTTGAAATCTGTTCTAAGCCAAATACATATTTTTGTGCAAGGTCCTGAGCTGCATATAGCCTAATTTCTTTATATTTTGTTTTTGAGCTAAAAAAAAAATAAATCCAAGATTGTATCAACATATTGTGCAGTAAGTTCTTGACCAAATATCTGACAATACAAAAAGACATATACAAGAAATTGGTTTGTTTATACACAGCATCATTTATCTTGCCGTTTTAAATTCTTATTTATGATGCAACAAGTCAAAGTAGTTTAAGCAAATCTACAAAGTATTTTAAGGTCATGTCAGGCAAGAAAATTAGTGGGGAAAAAAAGACAAGCAAAAAGGTAAAAAAAAAAATTAAGAAGCCCCAAAACAACAGATACCATTTCATATTCTTTGTAAAGTTTTGCTACTTAAAAGCAAAATATATATAAAAAATTAGAGCTAGCTCAAGACTTTTGCCCTCTATTGTCACAGTAAACCAACTTGGACACATTTTATTTACTTAAAGCAAAAGTGAGAGCATTCCAACTACACAACTCAGGTGATAATTTCATAAAGTAACCAAAATAATCAACTTTAGTAAGCAAAAATTATGGTGATAACCAAAAAAGTAAGCATTCAGACTAATCATTACAGAAAAACTCAGTGAAACAGGAACTTTTCTCCATCAAATTCAAAAAAACAGTTTAGACCTTTCCAGTATTTACATTTAGATTTATGCAAAACTATTGTAGCTTTTAACAACTGTTTCCTCATATGTAACATTTTGCAACTATGTTATATTAACACAGAGGAAGTACAGGAAGTGCTGTCACCATTTTACAATAGAAGAGTAATACAGCAGCTGGAAATCCGGGTTGAGTGTTGTCTGCAGGAAATCAGTTAGTTTGCGTGCCTCAGTTTCACATGTTTGGGTCAGAGCAGCATTTAATTACCCCCTCAATTCATTATTACACAGTTGAAGAATTAGAACCATTGGTGTGCTGCAGTTGATGCTCATTTCTTTGATCAAAATACAAATTTAGACAGCATACCACATTTTAATGAAGAATCTGGAAGTAGAAATTTCACATGTGGGAAAAAAAGAGAACAATTGTTTTAAATTGTAGATAGTTGCGTTGATTTTAAAGTTTAGAGGATAGATGTTTTCTGTAACCGTTTAAGAGGAAAAGCATTTGGAAGAAATAATATAGAGTGTGTGTGTGTGTGTGTGTGGGGGGGGGGACATTAACTTAAGCTTTGGTTTTTGCAGCTCTTTCTACTTGTGCAACAAGGCTGTAAGCCCAGCCTACTGTACTTAGAATGAATCTTTCTACATTCACAGATCTATCTAAACAGAACAAACAGACTAAAGCTGATGTTAATCAGCAAAACACACTTCGGTGTTGTACAAGCTGCAGCAAGCAGTGCAGACAGCTTAAAGCAACAAACACAAAACAACCATCATTGGAAGCAGAAAAAGATGCAAGCATTACTGATTTTGTCGCATAAAAATTTATTATAATTCCTCCTACTTTTGCCAAATCTTTATAAAACAATTCTGTTTGTCTTCTCTCTTATTTTAAGTAAATCACTAATTTGTTTGAAGTCAAACCTAGAAATGTAATGTTTTGGGTAAGAGCAGTGACATGTCTGCCTGCTCTGTATGGAGAAAGTCCTCCTCCTATAGCAGTGGGGCTCAATCCTGGTCCTTGAGGAACAATATCTTGTTTTGTCTTAGATGTTTCCATGCTCTCCAGCAGGTTCTCGAGTTCTGCAGAAGCCTGGTAATCACTTATTCATTCAAAGCAGGTGTGTCAGAAAAACATTTAAAACATGCAGGACCAGGATTGGGCAACACTGTTCTTTAGGCACAAGTATGAAGAACACAAGCAGGAAGTGACCTTAATTAGGTAAAGAAAACAGATGGGTGTACTTGTAACATTGCTTTAAAAAGCATAATCTATATCACACAGTGAAAAGTTCAGTCTAGTTTCGGACATACTGAGGTCACATAGGTAGTAAGTGGTCATCTCTCTCCTCTGGCTCCTCCTCCACAGGTTCTGTGGTCACTCCTCTGTAAGCTGGAGAGCCTTCTCGGTTTTTTGACCGGCACACAAAGTCACAGCCATCCTGTAGGAAAAGAAGACCATTTATCAGGTTTTTTTTAAACGAATGATTCTCTGTTTTACTTCTGAGTGATTCGATTAAATTTACCGCTGTTAAGTTTCCGACTTCCACCCAAAATGCATAATTTGGGAATTGGTCCATCCCTTTTGCTCCGACAATCAGCCGCTGGTAAAGGAACCCTCCGATGAGGTAAACAGCCACGAGGCAGAAACCACTGAAAAAAATAAAAGCTCATGATCATGACTTCTATTTTTTTTAACCGAACCATGTGGTCTTGTACCATCACAGGCCATCTTTACATACATGATGAGTATTATGGAGCCAGCACTGAGCTGGGACTCAACAGCAGGACAGACTGCTCTGGAGTCCAGCTCGAAGAGATAAAAACAGTCGTTTCCTCTCTCTCTGTCCTCCAAGATGACTTTAAACTTAGCAAGACAAAGAAAAAAAAATAAACACATACAAGGAAAAACATTGCCAAAAAATAAACAAAACAACATTTATGAAACAGAAGAAGCTTTAAACTGTGATCTAAAATGCAACAATATAAATCCTTGATCTGGATTCCTTGGAAAATACTCATAAGACAGAAAATAACACGTGATAATAAGCATGTCAGTGCAAGTTTCTAACTGATTATCTTTGTTGTGCGTCACAGCGGAGTTCCAGTCATTTATTAAGCATTAAATAAAAAGTTCAGCTCTTTGGAAGGGACGTTCTGCAGAAATGTTGGGAAGCTAGTAACTAACCTGTTCCTGGTAGCTTTACAAAAAGCTGCATGATTTTCTTTAAGATTAGAGTTGTTTCAGACAGCAGCTGGTTTTGACTTTAATTACTAGCTCATTAATCTGGTTCGAATTTCTCTAAATTGAGGTTATTCAAATAGCTATCTACAACAGGCAATATGCTTTTTGAAGCTTTCCGAAAAACCCTACCCCCAAATATCTAAACTATACTTTTAAGAGTTATAAAAACATGACTCAGAAAGATGGTCTGGATTATATTTCATGTTCAAAGACCTGTATAAACATGTCGCCATGCAAGCTTTTGCCTTTCAAATTTCATAAGAATATTTTAACAATAATCTGGTGAGGTGAAAATTGTGTTAATTTCTTTTACCATGTCTTTATCTTTGTTGCAGGAGATCATGACCATAGCTGTCCTGTTTTGCTGGTTACAATGACTCGAATATTTCTCACCACCATGGTAGATCAACATCACCCAATCACCTGAAAGGGCAGTAAAAAATGTCAAAACAGACCTCAACATCAATTACAAACTTTGAATGCTCAAGATATGTCTATAACAGGAGTCAATGTAGCGAGGCCAAATGTCTCCAAAAATAGCTGAATATTAAACTGAAAACATTTTGGTCAAGCTAAAAAAAATCTTATGTTTTACAGAGACTCACTGCCTCCTATGGCCTGTGTTGAGGTGTATAATCCAATTGTTGTTTTCTTGTTGTCCTTCTTGTTCACTTGAACAGCTCCAGCTTGTGGAACACCGCCTGCATCTCCACACAACTGGAACACATACGTGTAACTGTCTCCTCCGTCGTTTTTGTCGACTGTAAAGCTGTCCACATGAGGATACATTCCAGTTAACATTTAACACAAGACTGAAAATACAGAGGAAAACACTTAACTGCATTTATACAGAAATAATTTGTCGTGGTTTGAAAACGTATTCATAAAGAACTGACAACTGTTGTTATATATGGCCTTGGGCAGGATGGTACAGGACTCTGGAATCTCTTACTTCTTGTTGGCAAGTGGTTCGAGTCGATCAAGGACATTTCTTTCTGACTGGCTTTCGACTAACAGTCTGCAGGCCTTGGTGCCGTTACCTGCAAACACACCACTCCTGCACAGAACCAGCAGAACCATGAAGGTCTGCAGCGAGATGCGACCTCGTCTGGGAACACTGAACAGCTGGAAAAAAAAGGTGGGGGGCATTATCAAATATCAGATATAACTCATCTTTATTACAACATATTTAATTCTAACTTTCCCAACAATAAACTAGTATTTTGCACCCAGGTAGAATAAAATCAGTAGGTGACAACTTTGACAACAAATAAAGGATTTTTAAAAGAAATTGTAAGTAACCTTAACAATTTATATTGTTTTAGCATGTAAAAGATTAAACTAAGATTTAGACAGTTGACTGAAGAAACAGGGACTTTAAATCTGTCATTCTAATTGCTGGCAAGTTCCAATAGGAATTTACTATTATGGTGTTCTATTAGAATAAAATTCATGGTAATTAATAAGTTTCCTAAAGTGTTTGCTGAAGTATATCTAACATTTTAACTTTGTCTGGATTTTTGCATCAATTTGCTATTCTTTAATACCTTCAGATTGTTGCATACATTTCTCAGCAGACTCTACAAAAAACATTCAATTTAGCTTACGTGTAATTGTAGTGTAAGAGAAGATTTGAGCCATTTTATAAGTACAAATCAAGCACTCTTCAGTTGTGTTACTTCTTCAACATACAAACAAAGTATATTTATCTATCAAAACTCCTTCAAAAGTCTCATGGCTTAAGACAAAATATATTTGTCCCTAGTCATGTAAAAAAACGGAAATACGACATACCTAAAGATACTCTGTGCCGACAAAATGTCTGGTTCTCTCCACAAGAAAAATACGATTTTTAACGCGTCAGATAATTAAGTGACACTTTCAAAAACTTTACCATTTGCCAATACTGCACACCTACCTGCATGACTTCGTTTTCTGTGAATGAGTGAAAAGGCGTCTCTTTGTAAATGTTTAAAACCAACTAACTGCCTGCAATGTAGCCAGACAGATAAGTTGCAGATGATGACTCTTAACACGACGCTAATGCTGCTTCCTGGTTGACTTAACTAGCATCAACACCAAGTTTTATTACGCAGGAGAAAAAACGTATCCGCGTTTCGGACAGAAAAAAAAGATTGAGTATTGCTTTTGTTTTTATCTACTGGATAATAAGGGGCTTTCTTTGAAGACGTGTTAAGTTCTATATCAGATGCTAATATGCTACACACGGAGCGGACTGCGGAAGTGAAACTAAACAGAAGCACGCGCATCTGACCAACTAGAACTCGACCAATCAGCGTCGACAGAATTTTACTTTCGCGTCATGTGACCAGAAATAGCTACAGGTGGACGTTCATGCATTTTTTGGGGCACAACACTATCCGTGGAATACTGAAGAAAAAGGGTCTCTTTGTGTCTTGGTACGTTGGCACTGCACATTTATTTAGTAAAAATATATATTTTTAATAGCTTTATTATTTTTTTTATTATTTACTTTAAAATATATTAACTATCTAGTGCAAGGCTCCTTGCCAAACCGACCTCAGAAATCCAGGATAATCAATTTGTACACATCTTAATATAATTAAATTGCTGTACTACACATTTTACCAACATTACAGGCTCCACAAATTAAACATCAGTGTATCACTGTGCTGTTTCAGTTGCATCAGCACCTTTTCAGTGTCAGCAAAGTTTGTTTGCTAGATAAAGTCTGTCACTCGAATTTATCAATAACCTTTAATCTTTTTTTTTTTCATCAAGATTGTGTTCCTGAAACAATGCTCCACAGTGCACTTAATTTACAAACTAGATCAACATGAAATGACAAGATTATTCAAATCTGTTAGAGATTTATTCCACCTGGAGAGCATTTATAGTGTTTGATAATGCCCAAGCTTGTCACCACTTACTAATCTAACATGTCATAAATGTTGAATCATAATAAAGTTATCTAAAAAAGAATTTACCACTTAACCCTGACACATAACACAAGACATACTTTTGAGAGAAAACATTATAGTGTGACAAGGTCTTAAGCAAGACAATGAACTTCAAGTCAGTATTATTTTAAAAAACAAACAAACAAAAAAAAAAAACCCAGGTGTTGCAACATGCACTCAATTCCCAGATTATTAGGTTGACCAACCTAGCTGTAAATCCCTCACAGATCTAGAATATCATGTACAAAGTTTAGGAAATGCTTCTCAGCATCATAAACCATGTGTTACATAAAGCCATAACATTGATTCAGCAGCTGATGGTTCCAGTAATTTTGGTACATGGACTCATTTCTTACATGCACTCCCCTAAAAAAAGAAGTTTATTAAGAACAATAAATAAAAGCGAAAGCCAGAATGAGAAGGATCTTAAATGGTCAAATTGATTTTACTCAACTAACACTAATGCAATTTAGTTGCTGGATTTCATATCTTTTAACTCAGACCTTTTTGATACTTAATCAGTGTAGTTAAGTATTTACTGTTAAACAAATCATTCACTATCACTCATGCAGCTGTCCCTCTGTCTTCCTCTGTGATTGCTTCATTTACTTTTTTATTAAATTATTTTTCCCCCTTGGCATTATATCTCTCATGGGAATGTGGGGACGGTTTTATCTTCCCTGAGTTTTCCTGCAGACTGTGTGTATTTCTCACTCTTCACGTTCCTCCTCCCCTCCCCCACACTTCCTTGTGTTATTACAACTCTTACCTTGACTAAATGTTGAGGAGACACACCCGGGCATTCCTTGTCATCCAATCACTGAGATACACTCAGGAGGTGTACTTCCTGTGTTTTCTGAAAGAAAAATGGAGCAGGAGACTGGAGAGATTTGAGCACTTGTTTTAGCCGGAGGGTTGGGGTCCTATCAGACAGTCATGTGAGCAGGACAGGGGACAGCAGAGGTGGACACATTGACAATCCTCTTTATTATTGTTTGATTTATGAGAGATATCCTCTGTGGAACGCAAGCAAACGTGAGGACGAGACTTGAGGCAAAGAGGAGGAGAAAAGATAAGTGTCAATCTGTTGAGACTTGTTTGGGAATTTGTGGAAGGAGGGGAGCTGGGGAGAGACAGTGAGAGGCAGCAAGAGGAAAAAAGCACAAGGAGTGCTCAGACATAAACATGAACTTTTCAAAATAGTTCATCGACTGAAAGTAAAAAGAAAAGGACAGTTCAGATTTGTTTGGAAACACAAGGAAATCTGCTTGGTCACTCAGATAACGTCAAGAGGAGAATGAATAGTCAAATGTGCAATCCTACGCTTTTTGAGCTGAGCTAAAACAGAAGGGGAGACCAGGTCTCCTCGGGATACACCTTTAGGTGAGTTATCATATTATTATCCTTTAATTCTAAAAGTTGTGTCTGATTCGAAGACGCATTCGTAAATGTTTTTCAGTTCTGGTTTGCATGCGACATGCCTTGCCTATGTGTCACAGGCCTCTGCCTTCTGTAAGAATGGTCTGCATTTTTACACGTTTGTGCTGCATTCTAATAGAACAGTAACAGGGTGTCACCTTTTCTCCTGACTGTTTCTCCACTCAAAACATGTTTTACTGAAAGCAAAAGTACAGTAAAAAGAAAACATAGACTGAAATAACAACTAATCTGATGTTTTAAGAGTAATATCGCTAAATGTTGATTAGCTTTTCGTTTGGCTGATATTTCACCACTAATGATTTTTAATATTTATTTTTTTTTAGTCAATGTGTTTAACTTTGCTTGCAATTTAAAGATTTATGAATTAAGATTTTTTTTACTGATTTGCGTCGTAACCCTCTTCTAGGTTCTTCAAATTATGATACTATGGGGACGAAAAAGGCCATCTCTACCATCTTTGACACGCTGTCTAACCTAACCATACATGACTACAAATTTCATCCAGGTGGAAGAAACTCTCGAGATCCGAGTCCATTGCCAAAAACTACTACTTCACTGGAACAAGAAAGAGTCAACAAACAAAATAAAAACAGGAAGGAGGAGTTAGACCAACTGCATCACCTTGAAACAGACAGAGCTCCTGATTTATTGGTCAAAGAACGAGGAAGAGAGAGAACTGACAAAGAAAGGAAGCAAGAAGATGGCAGGAGCAGAAATGGTAGGTTTCTGTCAAATGTGGAGACTGAGACTGAGCGAGACGTGAAAAACAGGGGAGAGAAAGGCGATACATTTCCAAGAATGAAAAGAGTTGACAGAGGTCCTGAAAAGAAACTGATGCCCCATGTTGAACTGCAAGAAGATAGGAGGCAGAGAGATTGTCTCCAGAGATTGTCTCCAGAAGAGACGGATAACTGGGAAAAAAAGAGACATATGTACAGTGAAAGAAAAGAGGGGAAAAACCCGAGACAAAGAGACCCTGAAGATGAAGCCAGGATGTACTCACTTCCGAGACCAGAAAGAGAGACTTATGCAGAACGAAAGGAGAGGGCTCAGAGGAAAGTGGGACAGAAAGATGCCAAGAATGAAGGAGACATTGACGAAGGTGAGCTGAGAAGAGACCGAATGAAGGACAGAGAGAGGGAAGAGTTGATGAATCAAATCAGCAGATATGATGGGGTCAGCAGCAGCAAAATGCCCACAAAGAGGGATAAGGATGGGCAGAGATACAGGGATAGAGAAATCAAAACGGATAGATCCAGGAGGAGAGAAGAGGACAACTGGAAAGGATACGACAAGGTTATCACTAGAGCAGAAAGGCACATGGACAGAGAGGAAAAACTGAGACCTGAAAGAAAATTTGCCAGTGACAAGAGAGTGCATGATCAGTACAGAAACGAGAGAAGACACAGGGAGACAAATGAACGACAAGCAGACAAAAGCAGCAGATCCACGAATAGTTCTGCTCAGAGGCTGCCGCCACAAGTCCAAGGCAGCGGAGAACAGGGCAGCAAAGACGATGCTGAGAAATTTAGACAAGACAGAGACATTTATAGGAGAAGGGAAAGAAAGACAAAAGGAACTTTTGAAGGTGAAAGAACAAAAGACAGGCGCAGAAAACCGGAGGGAGTAGCTGACAGAAGTCAAACGCAACAAAAAAGAAGTGAGGAACAAGGAAGAGGTAGAAAAGAAACCACAAGTAGTTTGCCAGTGAAAAAAAGGATGTGGTTAGAGCCACAGGGAGGTCAGAATACTGAAGATGAGAACACAAAAAGTTATCAAAGGCAGAAAGAGGAGAGGAGAGATGAGATGAGTGTTGAGTTACGGGCAGAAAAGGGAAGACCTAAGTGGCGAGAAAAAGCAGAACCAGATGAGAGGAACTTGGAGCAAAGCTGTTCTAAAGGAAGGCGTGGAGGGAGAGAAGAGTACAGCGGAGACTCTGAGGGAGCAAGTGTAGAAGATGAGGTGGGTGAAATCTGGACAGAGAGAGAAGGTAAGGAACGTCTGCCTGACAGTGGTGAAAGGACAGAGGAAGGACGACAGGGGTATGTACAGAGAGAGATAATAACAGATAACACGGAGGAGAGTGGCACAGACGAAGACGGTGGGTGTAAATACTGGACACATTCTGGAAATAAAAGAGGAAGCGACACCAGTTGGAAGCAAGACAGAATGCTGTCAGGAGAGAACACATTTGTAACTTTGTCCAGTGGTGGAGATGAGGAAGAAGATTATCACGAGATAAAGGACTGTGATCAATTCCATGATGCTGGTGTTTCAGATGAGGATCCCACACCTGATAGTTCGAAGAGTTCTGAAGGTGAAGACAGGCAAGAATTTACTAAAAAGAAGCAGGAAGTGGTTGATAATGATGCACAAGGGAGGCAAAAGAAGCCAAAGTATGCCTTTTGTGTGACTGAACAAAGTCCTTTCCAATCTGAAACGACAGAAGGTGACGAAGTGAAAGGAACAGAAATAGAAGAACCAAATATAGAAAAGCAAACGCAAAGTAGTGATGAGGCCACACAAGAACTTCCGAAGGATCAGCAGCTGACATTCAGCAGAAAGGATAAACAATCAGTTTTAAGCAACCAGGAGAAAGAAAGTGACTGCAGTTTACCAAAAGTGGAAGGACACTTCTCAGGAGACACAGCTGAAGGGGGCAGTCAATACATTACATCCAAAGAGCGTCAAGACCTGGAAGTAAGAGAGGAAATGAGGAGCAAAGAGGAACCCCAACTCATAGGATTTGGAGGAGTGAAAAGGGACTCAAAGACTGACAGACTCCTCGAACACTGGAGAGAAAATAATAGAGCTAAACCTCAAAGTTACGCCAATGCTCGTACTTCAGACAGTTTTGAGCGAATTCCACCCTTCTTGGATGACATGAACATTGAATCAATGAGCCAAGAAGAGATGGAGAAAGTTCGAGTCAGAATGAGTGGGGCGTGGAGCATGTCCAAGGGGTCTAAGCGGCGTTCCCAAGCCCCCCACCTGAAATGGGCCACGAGTGTGGTGCGTGAGATTCTGGGACATTCCGACGAACAGGCAATAGACGAACCAAACACTGAGCCACAACAAAGTCAAGCGGTTAAACCGTTTGAGTACAAGAAGCAGGAGATGATTCCAGGAAGGAGCATTGATTTGCCTGTTTTTACAGTAACAAAAGAGGATCAGCACTCAGACGCAGAGCTGGAGGAAGAAGACCTGGAGGTGGAGTTTAGAGGTATGGGACTAAACCAAACCAACATGAATGCTAATCAGTTTGCAGCTATGCGTGTTGTAACACCTTCATGCACCATGACTGACACACGTTTCAACACAGGGGAGAAGGAAGATCAGGCTATAGACCAAAAGACTGAACTGTCTGGTCAGGCTCAGTTAGAAAAGGCAGATATAAATGATTTAACAAGAACAGACAAAAAAACAAACAAGGAAAATGAGATGCAGGCAGATTTACCAATGACCAGCACACTGTACAAGCCTAAAAGCTGCCCCATTCTTAATTGTGATTTGGAATCTGAGCTTGTCCCTTTGGAGGGTAGGGGCCAGGAGGTGGCAGACGAAATGAGTGAAAGAGTGGAAGACAGGTGGACTGAAGAGGAGCATAGTGAAATGGAAGAGACTGAGGTTGAAGGTAGAAGGGATGAAATAGGAGCTGAAAAGAAAGGCATGGATTTGAAAATGTCCTCCAGTTTTCTGAATGTTGGTTCTGAAGTTTGCACACCAAGACAGGGTATCTGCACCAATAAGAGAAGAGAAGAAGAAGGTGTTGCAAGGGATCGCAGAACCAGAGTTTTCTCTCCTGCAGGTAAAGAAAGAAAACTAAGTGTGGGGGACACTGGAATCTGATCAAATCCACTAATTGTTTCAAAAATCTGCAGAGGCACCTGCTGGTTTTTACCTCTGTCCCTTCTTTTTGTTGTCTGTAAGCACTGCAGTTTGCTTTGAAACGCGACTGTTTGCTTCAGACAATCAAATCCAACAAAATCCACATCTGGCAAATAACACGTGTTCAAATCACAATCTTTGTTTCTTCCAACTTTCGATTTCAATAATGTTTACTTCCTGTTATTTTTACACCACTCACAGAACAAAACTAATTACTCAGTTTCCCATATCTGTCTGTTATCTTTGCACCAACCAAGAAAGAGTGAGTCACCTACACTGGAAACTATTGTGGTGTTGTGATTGCACTTTGTGGATGAAAATTATCAGAGGTGGAGCAAGAAAGGGAAAATCCAAGGTGTGACTTTAAAAGGCAGATGTCGGTCCTCTTTTCAGACACACACAGTTGAGGCACAAATTCTGGAAACATCCTTATCTTTTCTGTAACTTTTCTAATTGTGGTGCTTCTAATTTATTTCACAAATTTACTACTACCACTTTATTGAACGTTTGTTTTTTTAATGTCGTGGCATTTTTAAATTTTTATGCACTTTCATAATGTTGTTTCATTGTGTTGCTACAAAGAGCTACTTTTTTATTCCAGATGATATTCACAGTAAAAGCTTGGGAGAGGTGTACCTAAGGTGAGTAAAGCAAACATTGCACTTATATTGCACTCATTTTTAAATACATTATCATTTAATTTTGTTCTAAAGAATCTCCTTAAATCATATTAAAATAAATGTTTTTTGCAGCGATATACAGCACTAAAAACTAAATTCGGTGTTTTTATGAACAAAATTTTAATACTATTTTGGCACTGCAGGAATGCTTTCAACAAAATGGCGAGAATAGAGGGAAATTCAAGTATTCTCAGTAAGTTTCTCAGTTCCTCATTTCTCCATATTACGTTTATGTACCTTAGAAGGATTTTCTGACATGTAGTAAAATATATGAAGCACGTTGTCTTCACTGTGGCTTTGTTGGAGAGCAGGATTGTTTTTATAAGTTTAGTGTGATGGTGATGTTTTCGAATAAATCTGAAGAATCAGGATTAGACCAGTCAAGTCGACGTGACAACACGCAATCTGAATGCAGCCAGAAAAAGCATGACGAGGCTTAGCATTTCCCCTCAAAGTGTGTGTGAGTCATTTCTGTGTAAATACGAGCTCAGTGACTGTTTATCTCTTAATCACTTAATGTTGGGTTCAAAACTTCAGTGGCATACACAAAAGAGAGCAAATCTATATTTGTTTACTTCTGGCTCACACCATTTAAAAATAATGTTTGAAACAATCTGAAATGATAGCCTTTCTTTTTT
>JAVKLF010000042.1:7700032-7714883 GCA_034783495.1 Millerichthys robustus
ATGCAACAAATCCAGCAATGATCACATCACCCAGACCAGCTTCAGTGTTATTTTAACAAAATGTTTGATGTTTACTTTAACATTGGTGATCAGTTTTTGCTGAAGTACAGTTAATTCTGATTAAATACCACAATTCTGTATTAGATAAATTCAAAGATACAGTTCAGATCCTCTGAAATGGTGTTTTGTTGAAAGATTATTGTAGATAGAGCTTTGAATGAACTCAGTTTAAAGAAATATTACTTTGAAACTTGACTGATGAGCTAATGGCTAGTCCAAGCAGAACCAAAACTTAAGCACAAAGATTTTGCTGTAGTTACCGCAAAAGCAATTTCATGAACCTTTTCTTGTCAGTTTTAAATGACATGGTTATTTACATAGATGAGTCAAAACCTAGTTTTTTAATAGCTTATTTATAGAACAGCCTTATGGAAAAAACAATTATTTACCATGTGATTATAACGTCATATGACCTTATGAACATGTTGAAAATGTTGAAAAATCACACAGAAAACATGAGCGAAACGTGTCAAAATACCTTCAAACATCACTTTCCTAATAGAAAAGTGGCAAAAAAATAGGCACAACTGGGATTAGAAAGACTGGTCCTTTGTGTTTAAAGTTTCTGCTAAATTTTAAGGCAATTTTTTGAGTTAGTTAAAAAAAGCTTGAAACAGTCTACCGAAAAAAGCTGCTAGTAGCAGAAAACACAAAAGCTCCAGTAATAAAATCACCTGTACTTGTAAAAGTTCTCATGACGTCTAAGATTGCCTCTTTCATGGAACAAATCATTTCTTTTAGAATACTTTGTGACCGCACTTAAACAAACTTGGTGGGAAGGAAAAAAAAACCAGCAGGTAGTGAGATTACCACATTGAGTCAGACAGCAGACGGACACATGGTCCTTCGTTGTGGCCTGCCGGGTGGCGAACAGGAGTGAGGATGAGCTGATGTCACCTCCCTCCTGCTGGAAAATGTGCTGTAATTGTCCTGGCTGCAGGGCCAGACTCTGTCACCCCTCCGCCTCCGACCCCCACCCCCACAACACTAAAAGATGTGTCTCCAACTCTCTTCACAGGATAACATTAAGGAATTCGGGGATAAGCATCCCACGCAAAAGTAAGACGACTTTATGCTCTGCGTAATGTTTCCTCTGTTTAGAGATCTGCTGCTGAGTGATTCATGATATCTTTGTGCTTGGGCTGTTATGTCTTTGGGACATTTTTGTGGTATGATGACAGCGTTGTAAAACAATTATGTTGAAGACAGAGGCTCAAATATAGCCGGGTAATAATAGCTCAGTCTATTTTTTACCATCAGAGTGGGTTAAAACACAAACAAACCAATCACAGGAGAACGTGCACAATAACATAACTCTAGAGTTACCTAAAGGTTGTGTGTGCAGTTCCACAGAACAGGAAGTGGAGATAAGCACGCCTAATGTCCAAAAGTTGTCGTCCGACCTGCGGCCCCTCATGTTCTGGATGTCCAACGCAACAGAGCTCCTCAACTTCTTCCAGGTCAAAGTTGAAACTATGGAAAAGGAGTGGGAATTTGAAGGTAAGAGGAAATGACTGACTTTGAGAAGTTTGACAGTTTTAAATTAGCAGAAATTCTCTTTGCCAGCTCAGAAATAAAAGCTGCCTCTGAGCCTCTAATTGATCTTACCGATTCCTTTCTTTTTTCTTTCTTGGAAAGCCCCCGGGGATCCAGTTTTGACAGCTGACATGGACACCTGCTCTGAGGCGCTGGCACAGCTGGATGATGTCATTATGCACACCTTCCAGCAGTGTGTGTATCACCTCACCAAGGTAAAGCAAATCAAAACACACAAACAAACAAAAAAAACCTTTATCTTCATGCTACCTTGTTTAAAAAAATTCATAATTTATCTTTTTGCGTCATGTTGCATAAAAAGTAGATTTGAACTCCTCAAAGAGTAGAAGTGGCCTTTCTGAAGACATAATTTCTATTTTTTGTTTTAGAATCCTTAACGTAAAATCATCAAGATCATGCAAACGGGTCTCTTCTGGATCCGTCTGTTGACTAACATGCTGCTCATTTAAAATACACAAATATTTGCAAAATGAGAAACACAAAATGACGAGTATAAATGCTGGGATTCAGAAATGTTTAGTGGGGCAGAACTTCTATCTTTTCAGATGTTGGCATTGATTCATTTTTTTTTTTACCTGATCACAATCAACCATTTCTGAAGAAAGAACCTCAGTCTCCTAAAACGAGCTCCAACAGATGTCCTGTCTCTCCAATACGTCTGAGGGGGGAGGAGGGAGGGGAAGCAAGGTCTCAGCTGGATTTAAGGCAGGAGGGGAAAATCCTGTTTAGTCATCTTTCAGGCCTTTGTTGTTCAGTAGAGGACTGCTATTTGAAGTTGGGTTCTGTGAAGTAGTTATGAGCAATCAGTATCTTACCTGCAGTTAAAAGCAGATTTGCATGAAGGATTTAAGCAAAGAGCTATTCAGAGTATAGACATTAAACAATAAATTTCCACAATTCAACTCAAAATGTCCTTTTTGTATCCGGTGATTTTTTTTTAGGAAACAACTTTCACATTGCCACTATTTTGTGAAAAGGGAAAAAAATCTGCTCTTGATGACATAGTTGTGTGATGAAACTTATGTCATTTTGTTCTCGCAGGAGCTCAGAGAACATGTTCTGGTCACAAGGTCCTGGCAGATCTTGTAATCTCAGAGATATGCGTGACATATTGGGTGATCAGAACTTTGTTGTGGGCATGTTTATGCAAAAAAATAGGTGTTACAATGCTACAATGCTAACTACTTACAATGGCACAGTAGAAAAAGGACAAATCTCAGTGAGGGTCAACCTCAGTCAATATTTTTTGTTTGTGCAAAAGTTTGTAGTATTAATATTCAGCGCTTCAGCCAAAATATGTTTAATAACTAAAGTTTCTGTCCTGTCTGCCCACAAAGACCCTGTACTCCCTCCTTCCAGCTCTCCTGGACACCAACCCCTTTTCCAATGAGGAGAAAGAGAAAGAAAAGGATGCAGCTCGCGGCGCTAAGGGAGAAGAGAGAAAAGAAGGCGAGGGAGAAGTAGACGACGTGTCCGTCTTGCCTCCGAAGGTTGCAGGACTGGTGGAAGTGTATCGCTGTTCCCTGATGCTGTCTCGCGAGGCGTGTCTTTCTCCACCTCTCACCTCCCAGACTTTTGGTTACCTCTTCTTCTTCACCAACACTTCCCTGCTAAATACTTTGCTGGAAAGAGGTGAGAGGGCGCAGATGGGTCATAAAGCAACAATCGAAATGTATAGAAAGACAGGATGTAAAAAAAAAAAACTAGCAGAAGAAATAACTGTTCTGTTGGTTGTTTTATATCCGGTTTCTTTCTTTCTGTTTTCTTCTCACAGACGGGCTGTTTTCATGGTCCAGAGCTGTCCAGATCCGAACAAACCTGGACCTAGTTCTGGACTGGCTGCAGGGGGCAGGGTTAGGAGACATAGCTTCAGAATTTATGAAGAAACTTTCGATCACTGTCAACTTCCTGTGTGTTCCCAAAACCCGACTCATTCAGGTAACACCTTCCTGTGTTGTCTCTGAACAGAAGAGGATGTGATCTCTATGTCTCTCTGTGCATGTTTGTCTGCTGTATTAGCAAAATAGCTCATGAACAAATGGATGAATTGTAAAGAAATGCTAAGAACATCATCATTAGATGCACATTTATAGCTGATAAATGTTTGAAGTAAAACTTTAAGATGGCTGCTATAGTTAAGTGGCTTTGGCAAAAACAAACTGTTGTAGTCAACCTCGTTTGTCTGTTAGCTAAATAACTTGTGGACCAGTGGATATATTTTAATGAAATTCTTAGACATTAATTATTGGATGTGCATCTACAGCTGATTCACTTTTGGAGGCAAACCAATTCAACATGGTCAAATAACTGACCTTAGCAAACACAAAAATGGGTAGAATTTTGTCAAACCTGAAGAAATGAAGCTAAAATTCAATGTTGTTCTAGCAGAGAGTTAGTCACAACACATACTCTGAGCTAACATTTGTAATTTAGCTTTTTCCTCCTTTTCTTGATCACATTATACAAAAAGCAAAAAAAATCATACAAGTGTAATGTCTTTAATGTCTCATATTTCAGTCTTCCTGGTCCAGTCTAAAGGAAGAACATGAGCTGCTAAGTCCTGCTCAGCTGCACCACCTGCTCACGCATTACAAACTGGGACCAACCAGAGCTCCACCAGCATCCTGGGCTCCTCCACCTGGCACGGATCTGAGTGGAGGTAAAACAATTAAACCCTACAAGCGTGATGATTTAACAATTATTTGCTGAGTTATTCATTTTTAATCTTTTTTCTAATATCTTTAGACATCTTTGAGAGCTTTCTGGACCACCCGCCTCTCATCCTGCCCAATGAGACGCCCCGCCTTGACCTCTCGCAGCCAATCCCGAGCCCCGAGCTCCAAAAGGAAGTGACACGTCTCCGCACCTTCCTGTGGGGACTCGATCAGGATGAGCTCCCTGCCAATCAGAGGACTCGGCTCTGAAGAGGACAAGTGCCAGAAAAAAAGGGCAAAATGTGTGGGTGTCCTGTGTTTGAGCTTCATATCATTTCATTTACTCAGTTTTATTTTCTTTTAAATTTCAAGCAAAACACTTATACTGGTTTTGTTATGTCTGATTCAGTTTAAAGCAGGGAGTAAACATCCATATCTGCTGGGCCACATAGTCTTATGCTTTCTATGACTCTTTCACTTGGCTTTCCTGTATGTTTTCAAATGTCTTGTTTGGAATAAAATGCTGAATTCTTGTCTGAAAGCCTTTCCAGTTTCCGTTTGGTTATTGTTTCCCACAGCGGGGCCCCTGAGGTTTGGCATGCTTCTCGAGCTCCTACTCCATAAAAAACATTCCACAAGGTGGCGATGCAGGACTCATTCCCCTTTGGCTTTAAATGATGAGTCTGCAGGTAGAACTGCTTGACTAAAGAGCTGACCCATGATCATCTGCTCCAAAAGCACCAACTTGTTTTCTCATATTTCTGGACTAAAGTTAGTCATCATAAAGACCCATTTTGTTGACTTGAAAGCTGGTTTATGGAGCACACCAGTTTCAGCTTAATCAATGAGGTACAATCCTATAAAAAGTCGATTTAACTCAGCCCAAAGCAGACGTCAGCCACGCATAACAGTCAGGTGATTTCACCACTCAGACTGTGACTAAATTGAACTTACTGGTCACAGTTTTGTCATATCCAGTCAGTTTCTTTGTCCAGTCTGCCAGATGTCCTGCAAAAATAATTCACAGCTTTTCCCCCCCACCTCTTTGTTTTGAGACTGAGGCCCTGAGACATCTCAGAAAACTAAAGTTATCGTGCAACTCCTCTGGTGTGCAGCCAAACGACTTCCTTTCTTCCGGTCAGCTTCTCGGAGCTCCTTTACGGTAATAAGCTTGACATAACACGGGTCCCGTGAGAAAGCCCTGCTTACATCACCCTTCCACTGCCTCAGGTTCTCCCTACAATTTATTACTGAACTGACATAGCAAAAAACACGACCTGTTATAGATCATGAATCATGCAAAAGAAGATCTCTGTGGTTACCAGTTATCAATTAGGTGATTGTAATCACTCTCATTTGAAATTCAATGTGGTGAATGAGCGAGAGGGAGACCGTGTTTGTGTGCTAATTTCAGTTTTCCAGTAATGTCATACAGATGTAGTCTGTAGGTTTATAATTAAACACAGATGGGGTGAGGGGGTCAGGCTGGTATAGATCCATGTCACGATTGTGTGATAGTAGTGTGTGTGGGTCTGTGGTGACCACTGCCTGCTGTGAAACAGTAGCCTCTGAGTCTGTGGCGAGTAACAAAGAAGGTTTAGTTACCATGTGACACACACTCTGTTTTCTCTGATCTAAATCACTGACGAAGCCAAACTGTCATACACACTTTCACCCAGATTTTGCACACAGACTGGTGCCCAGGTGCTGCGTCCCCACACCTGTTGTAGCGTCTCTCCTGTAATTAGCTCAGCACAATTATCATTGGCCGATAAAAGGGAAGAGGGGAGTTTAAAAACAATGGCGCAGTCATTCGGTACCTATCATCTCCTTCCCTCTCCTCGCTGTGGAGTAATGAAAGATTCTTCCCGTTCTTCAAAGAGACGGAGTTTCCTACAAAACAGCTGAGTCAGAGGAGAAACGGATGAAAAGAAAAGGAGAACAGTAGGGAGGCAAGTGTGTTACGCAGCGCTGCTGCTGGTGTGAGGCCCAGCGGACCACAGTGATTGTGTTCATTGTGGTGCGCACAGGAGTAATTTTCAGGAATCAGACGGGGAAAAAAGCCTGTAATTCTTACACACTTTAACACAAACAGCTCCGACCCGACCAGGCAGGATCTCAGTTTCTTATCTGGGAACACTTTACCTGAGCTCTGCGTCATCCTAAAGCCTGGAGTATAAGGAATGTTTTCAAGTCACACGTAATGCCAAAAGGTCAGAATGTGAGGTCTTCTCTGCGAGGGGGAGGAAAGATGGGACTTGTGAGACATGCTCTATCAGGGCATCAGAGGAGAAAGTATGAGCACTTTGGTCCAAATTACTCTGGTTTGTCATTCTGGCTTGCAGATTGAAAACGTCTAAAAAGCCTGACTCTACTGTACGTGCTCATCAGAGAGTCAGCTCCAGACTAAAACAAAGTGAGAGTGGAATATTTTGCACGTCTGACTCCTGTGTTAAGGCCAGGAAGGAAACAAGGGAGCAGGGGAAGCTTTGTTGGGTCACAGGCAGAGAGAAAGTCAGACAGTGGGTGTAAGAGATGACTGAGGAGAAGGTCAGAGGTGCTTGGAGGGACATATGAGGGCCTGAGTCTGACAGATGACAGGCTGTAGGTGAGGCTGAAATAGACAGAGGAGCCTAGGTGAAGTGACTAAAAGGTCAGAAGAAAAGTCATATACCTCCTGGGACACATCTGTTTCCTCGTGGTTACGTCATCCAAACACAAACACTTTTTTTTTATTTTGAAGCGTAAGCACGCACATTCAGAACCAAACTGACAGAAATGTATGCAGGGATATAAAAGAAGCCCTGTGAGGTCAGATCCAACGCGTTATGGCTGTTTTACAGTTTCACAGGCTACAGCCACCACCACCAACCGCCGTACCTTGCCCTGCCCTTCCCTGCCCTTCCCTGCCCTGGCCCCGTCTCCACTGGCGGCTGTCTGTCCCGACCTGCTGCTGCTGGTTCAGGCAGCAGAGCATGTATGCATGCGCTGTTCAGTTTGGGACAGAGCCAGTGGCATCAGTTTGGAACCTGTGGTCTTATCCTTTTTTCCTTGTCTACCTTCCCCCCCCTCGTCTTCTCGTCTTCCCTCCTGTTCTTGCTCAGTACATTTCTCTTGGGCCTGGGGGGCTTGTGGGCCTGTGGGCAGGGGCCTTATTCCATCAGCCCGGGGCTTCTGTCAGAGTCTTGTTCCATTTTGCGTCATGGTGTTTGCTGAGCGGACCCCACACTTAACTCCCATAGAGCTATGGGGCTGGGCGGCAGGTCGGCCAGCACGGGCTAATGCGGCCCCGTGTTCAGCGTGGTAATCTGATGGCCGTGTTTATTTTATGTAGCTCTCCTTTGATGGAGCAGCAAAAGTCTTTGGGCTTTTTGTTTCTGCACTTTCATTGCCAGGTCAGAGGTGCTCGCCGTGGTTACGCTCAGGAAGAATAATATTTGCCCTTATATTCACTCCAAACAGGCTTTTTTCCATATTAGTGTCAGGGATACTCTTTGGGTTTCTACCTTCCACTGATTCGGCACATTAGAGGAAAAAAGAGGTGAGGGAACCACACCTTAAAAGCATTGCTCCCTGGAGGATAAGACGAGTGTTCTCCGTAGGCCTGTTCCTATACCCCTGAGTATAACCCTGTCCCGGTAAAATATGACCTGAGGGCACACCTATAGTCCCAGTTGTGAAGGAAAACACACATAAAAACACATGAAAAACACTCTCCCTCTTCCTTTGCTCCCCCAGGCTCCACCTCAGCTGTCAGTTGTCCAAACTTCCCAGGGGTTCTTTTTAATAGAGTTACCAAAAGAAGAAAAAAAAAAAAACTTGTCTACCCTGGGCCTTTCACGACTTCAACTCAAAGCTCACACACACCTATGTGCCCTGTTTCAGCTGTTTCTGATGGGTCAAATAGCCAAGAGACCGCATCAAGTCGTTATGTGAGGTTTTGACCAAATATTTACAAAACGGAGGCAGTCTCCACGCTCACTGATCAAGTTCTGACCCAAGCTTCTTCTGCACAAACATGATGTAAAGTGCAGTTGAATTCTCGTGCATTGGTTCGCAGATCATTGTTCTGCACTTATTGTTTCTCCAATAAAGCTTTATAACACTGACCTGACCCAGGAGAGATCTTGTTTTTTTTTTTTTGTCATGAATGAATGCCTTTCACTTTGAAGAATAATTAATAAATAGCTTTTGGGAAAAGGAGCCCAGACTATGGCTGGAAATATTGTTTATCTATCACAGTATTGGTATTATAATTGGCAGAGGCTTCACACTGTGATCATGATATCACAGGAATGAATCAGTTTCATTCAAGATAAGACACCCTGGGGAGTTTTAAATGGATAATGTTTCATTTCCCCTCTCAGTCGTTCATTATTTACGATCTGAACACAGAAAGGGTCTGGGTTTAGGCCAGATGTGAACAATAGGCAAACATTCAAATAGTCACTCACACACACATGCACACATTTCATAAACAGAAACTAGATCACCATCTCTTATCTTGAATGTGATGATCAGAAAACCATCTACAGGAAGGACTGTCATGCCTCTTGCCTCCCTTCATATATTTCATTACACACCTTCTGTTTTAAAACACCAAACTAGCCTCCCCCTGTGACTGTGAGGTATTTGCCCACTAACAACCGAAGGAACCTCTCCTCTGATGTAATCTGGGAAAAAACAAGAAGGGTAGAAGGAAGGAAATACCCAGGTGGTATGTAATCTAATTTGTCTTAAAAACAATTTGCAGTCGGCTGCTCCGAAAACCAGCGCCAGCAGGCAGACAAAAATCTACGTGTAGGCTTGTCAGGCAGGCACTCGTGTCAAGTCAGATTTAGACAGGAAGCTAATCTGGATCAGGGTTTGGCGATGTGTCCGCACAATGAAGGAAACAGTAGAAAAGTTATGTTCGTGAGTCATAAAGAGGTGCTGTCAGTCAAATCGCAGGATTCACCAGACAGATATGTGAGATGGATGTCCTCTGCCCCCTCTACAACAGGTTGACTGAGTTTTACCTGTCCTGTGGCATGCCTCTTTATCAGGGGGTCATCAACAAAACTTGCTCAAGTACCAGAAATTTAAAAGCAGACTAGAAGGGACTAGTCTTTGACAGAGGTGTCAAACGGATTCAAATGTATTACTCAAGTAGACGTATAGGGTTTAAAAATACTTTTAACTCCAGCTTTTTACTCAAGTAAAAGTGTAAAAGTACTGGTTTTAAAACAAAGTACAAAAGTAATATAAATGAAAAATGCTATTAAGGACAAAACCCCTGTGCCAAGGGGTTAACAGTGCACAACCACACCTCCCACCAAAACATGACTTTCTAAGGCCATAATGACTATAATGTTATAATAATAAAATGTTAATGTTGAAAAATGTGGGATGCACTAGACTTCCTGTTTCAGTCACATATATTTCTGCTACATCATCTTCATACTAGACTACACACGTCCTGCTGGAGTGTGACGTGATTTTTGTCATGTACAATTGTACAAACTAATAGGACGTCTAAATGGTTTATATTTATATGTATTATCCAAACACAATTATCTGTCAGGTATCATTTTTTTGGATAGATTTGCGAAGGTTTTTTTAACGACGACAAGCTGGAAAGAAGAGAAGCGGAATAACAACTGTTTTACATCTTTTCAGCAAGTAATTTTGAACACTGATTCTTTTTAATGTTTTCACTTTGTTTTCTTAAATCCACATCTACTTGTACGTATTAGCTCATTTCCCCGTGACCACCTATTACCCAGCGTCACCACCTTCTCGGTTCTCATGTGTCATGACTTTATCCTCACGTAGATGCTCTCACAGCCCTTCTTGTCTTTGTGTCAAACCTCTGTGTTTGGACTTCCTGTTCCATGCTTCCCCTCGCACTCTCTGTCGTCATCCATTTCTCATTTCTCCCCTGTGATCACTCGAGCGAGTGTTGTTTTTTTAAGCTTTCGGTCCAGTCTATTGCAGGGATTTTCCTTCTTATCAGTCACTGGGGCCATTCCTCACATTCTTGGCATGTTTTCCGGCGCTGCTGGGGTTCCAGCCAGATGCAAGGGGGTGTCTGTAATACAACACAGGCACCGAGGCCAGCCAACGCCATTCATACAGTTTCTAATGAAGTTGGACAGTGTGATTGATGAACTGAAAGAGGATGAGGAGGAAGAAGAAAGGGAAGACATAAAAAGAAACCGGCGTCCCGGGGGGGTAGGGGTTGCTGTTTGGTCATGTGACCTTTGAGCTAAAAATAGAAAACGTTGGATAACTTTCATTTTTGAGCTGTTGACTCATAGAAGGTTATTGATATAGTAAAACATGCAAGGCATTTAAAGGTCTCTGGACAGAAGAGTTTATGGCTAATTAAAAGCAGCCAAGGGTCAAAGTGCACCTACACAGGGACCAAAAATAGAGCTATTAGAATAACTTGCATGTCATTCCCTTTAGTCACAGACGTCCAAAGTTAAAGGTGCCTCTTACTCTGCAAAATAAATTAGGCTTTTGTGTTGTCCCACAGTGAACAAAGGTTTAGAAAATAAAACCCAAGATAAATCTGGGATGGGACAAGGCAAGCAGACACACAAGAAAAAGACATTCTTTAAACTTACGAGCTGGAGATGATGATGATGGGGGTAGGGAAGAATGCACAAAAACACATAACTGTCATATCTTTGTCAATTCCAGAGATAAGATTGCGTGTCCAAGAAGTATGAAAAACAGAATAGAGTTCTCAATTTATATAAACATTTACAGCAAGTGTTTTCATTCCACAAGAGGATACAAAAGAAAAAAAAAATAAACAATACAAAACCTGTTAATGTATAGCTAAAAAAGATTGTTTATTCTGTGTTGTTTGTACAGCCTTAGAGGAGCTCTTCTGAAGTCTAGTTCTGTGGAAAGATTATGAACAAAACATTATTTTTGTATATTGCTTCAATTTGACTAATTTAGACAGGATTGACAAGGTAATGGTTAGTTTTTGCTAGGCTAAGACCAAAGTGAATTGCTGCTCTTTTAAAACAAAGCTATTTTATACACCTTTACATCACAGTCAATTTCATTGTACATAGTTTTTACTTGACTCTGTATGATTCATTTCTAGCTGCTACACCAGCAGCAGTCAGCTGTAGCACTTCCATTGCAGTCTAGGGCACTTCTGACAAGACTTTAATATCCAATCCTGGACAGCCATGTAATGCAAAACTAAAGGTTGTGTAAACATTTACAAAACACCTTTTGCATGAAACCGCTGTAAAATTCTGGCAAGGGAAGACAACCGCTGTCTACTTTGACCTTGACCATGATCAGACTAGGCATTTGCTCATCAGTAAATGAGAACCTTCCTGTGCAGTTGAAGCACAGCCTGCTTAAAGCGGAGACCTTCAAACATCCACCTGCCTCCAAACTGCGGCACTTGGCGCATTATGCCTGTTCCAGCGGTACTTCAAAACATAAAAAAGGTGACGACATGCGGATATGAAATTTCCTTTGCCGTGTTTGCACTTCGGTTATGATGAAATTTACACACGGTTTGGTTGACGTGCAGGAAGTGGACAGTGGAATGAGCTGCCTATGTGTTCTGTTATAGGTTGTGTTATCTGCTATCACTGTGGTGGGAGGCTGATTTATGATTGTCATTGTGTAATGAGAGTTAATTGAATGAATGCTCCGTGATGAAGGGGCCTGAAGTGCGTCAGCATTCAAAAGAACAGCCAGACCATGTCACATTAAAGGGGGTAGTGGGTTATAAATGGCTTTATATGCTTAGGTGAACCGTCTCAAAGACGTAAGCATATGTGTAAGTGCAAGTGTGTTTGTGCATGCGTGCGTGCATGCCAAGTTGTCAATCTGCCGGTAAAAGGGCGTCCTCTGAACCCCTCATGTGAGTAAGATCATGTCATGTTGACAAAGTCACTCCGCAGGGCAAACCGTGACATCACACAAGTTGTCTTCCCGCTCGTCTTCAATCTTTTCCCCCTTCGGGACCCGCTAAGCCCCCTTCATCTCACACAAACACTGACACCCCCTCCTCATTTCCCATGTGTTTGTCGGCAGCTCTCCGCTTCCGTAGAATAACACGACAACCGGGTTCAGTGTGTGGCTGACGCAGACGCATGGCGCGCCGGCGAGCAGCGGTCAGCCCTGATAGAGAACACATCACTCAGAGACGCACACGTGGAGTAATTTACCGCAGAAATTGTGCAAGACAGACAAAGAGTCAGAGACTGGACAGGTCTCAGGGGTAACTGCTGAGCATGCTGAGGAATGCACCATAAATAGGATTATGACTTTCACTTTTTTTTTTTTTTTTCAAACCTTGTCTTTGAGGTGAGCTAACAAAACAAGAGGGAGAGCGCTTTGACGGGAGGAAGGGATGAGCAGAGAGAGGGATGCAGACAGGACGCTGCAATGACAGGAGAGGAAAGAATGTTTAGGGCGACTGAGAATGAAGCGGGAGGGAGAACCTGAGCTCTGAGACGGGCCTGGGCTCTCCAGTGTTAACACCAGTCTGAGATGGAGGGAGCATACAGGGTAGATGGAAAGAGTGTTTGCACAGTAAAAAGTTCCTTTTGCGTGGGTAGCAGTCTTCCCACCCTCTCGCCTCCTCCTCCTTCTCAAGTCTGCGACTTATTGCGTTGGGTTTGTTCATTTAGAGACTTCCTCACTGGGAGAGCAGTTATTGGGAAACATGAGCAGGTGAGAAACAGAATCAAAAGAGGGGGGGCGGATTTCAGCTGACTCCCATACATCTCCACACTCATACACTGTGTTTTGTCACATACCATAGAGTTTGGTTTCCAAGCAAAATAAGCCTTGTAAAATGTGGATAAATAGAGAGCTGATTTTGACTTTTTTTTTTTCAGCCAGGAGAGACCTTCGCCTCACGCGCTCCCTTTCATCCCTGCATCCTGCCCTTTGCATGGCTCCATGAGCCAAGCCAAGGGAGGAAACCTGCAGTAATGATGCTGGTTAATGTCCTCCTTTTAACAGACTAATAAAAAGGCAAGGCAACAGATGTACAACAGTCATATCTGTCTCCAGAGGGCTGCTCGCATGGAAAAGGGAAAAGAGCAATTAACCCTAGTGATTTGTAAATCACATCCCTGGTGAGTTTTCTGAACTAAAGACTCTTCTGAATAAGTCTTACAGTAGCTCAAGAAGACGGTTTTCTCGCAAATCACTCATCTCTAACTGTGAGAAAGAGAAAGTTGCGGACGTCATTTTATTGCCCAACGACGGCAGCCCCCTCCTGTGTGTCACTATTTCTCCTTTTCCCCCTGAACTTTTAACACACTCACTTGCTCTCTGACGTAGTTTTGAGGTATAAGGGGGAAAGCGGAGAAGCGGAGGGTAATGAGGGCTGTGATAGTGGTGGGCAGTGAGTTAATTTAATGTTACCATGGAAGTTCCTCAAATTTCATGCTGCCTCCTGGGAGCTGGCCGGAGAGAATGAATGAGGCACAGGATGACAGAGTCGAGAGGAAGACGGGTGGAGGTTGGAGGATGGGTGAGGATCATGGGTAAACTTGAAAGTGTAGTGTTATAGCAGAGTAAATATTACAGTAATCATTCGGACATTTGGTTTTCCCTTTGAACATAATCTTCTGGGTTTATTTATTCAGGCCCTGCTGGAATTCCCTCGAGGAAATGAGGAGCGCAACATAAAAATAATGAATCTGTTACTACTGTTCCTCCCGTCATCCCTTTCACCCACTGATGTACCACTGCGTCAGAGCTAACATTTTCAATGTTTACTCATTTAGGTAAGCAGAACATGGGACTTAACCCTAAAATCCACAAGACTATTTTATCATCCACCTGGACGTGGAAATTAAGACACGGCAATAAACATTTATTGGAAAACAAACGTTGATTGGGTATTTGTTCTTCTAATCAGACAACATTCACAATCACACCAAGGCAAACAAGGAACAAAATTTCCCAACGTGTCAAAATACATTTTTGGTCCAACTCTTCCTCGTCCATTCGGTAAAATAGTAAAATGCACAGCATCCGGGAAGATTGAGACACACCTTTGAAAGAAGCTCGTTCAACCATTTAATCATCATCGTTTATTGTTCGTTAGAAAACTATGATTAAAGGAAAGCTGTTACAGTTTCAAATTTGTAGGAAAGGCATCATTTGTTCCCACAGTGGGTCTTACTGCTGGAGTTGTTGAGCTCGGCTTCCTAAAATGGTTAACACGAATACTGAGGCTCAGTTTTTACCCGTGCTCATCTCCATTTTACACACAAAACTAGGCTTGAATGGATTTTTCTTTTCAAGTGGGGGTTTGGGGACTAGTCCCCAACATACCTGCAGAGGAATCTCAGTTTGTTGGTAGCTCCAACTCCAAAGAACCGCTTCTGAAAGGACCTAATGGTGGACTCATGAAGAAACACAACCAGTGAAAATAGTTGAGTGCCGTGTCCCATCCATCATCTTTACCCACTTCTTCCACGTCTAGTAGTCACTGTGTGATGGACAAGGGACACTTTGGACCGATCAAAAGTCCACCACAAAGTCACATTCATACGCGCATGTAGGGACAATTTAGAGTTACAGATTAGCCTAAC
>JAVKLF010000042.1:7717588-7736431 GCA_034783495.1 Millerichthys robustus
TAGCTAAAAAGTTGCAGAATGGTAGCTAAAAACTAAAAATAGCTTAAGAAGACAAAAATGTAGAGCAACTTGAAGCAGATGTGAAAGAGAGAACCCATCCTGTATAAACTGAACATTTCAACGTAAAATAGTGCAAAGTTTTGTGGAAACAGAGTGCAAAAAATGTAGCCTATACAGTAAAACAAAAACAGGAAATGAACAGTGTCAAAGCTGAATCTGCTTGTTTTGCACAACTTACTCAGTTTCTTCCAAAATGCTGTAACTTTTCATGTTAGGGGATGTAAAGTATGTTTTGTTGGACCCGGCGCGTTCCGTGTATGTGTTTCTACGCAACACATTCAGAGGCCCCTTCTGGCCTGGACAACACCTCGCTCCTGCTGCTCCCATCCATCTCTCACTCTTTCCTTCATCCCCCAGAAGGGAAAGAAGGAGCAAAGAAAAAAAGGAAGAGAAGGAGGTGGGCAGTGGAAATAGCAGGCTGCTGTCTCAGGAGGGGTTCTGAGAAAATAAGGGTGAGAAGAGAGAGAGAGAGGAGAGGAAAAGGTGTTTGCAGACTAAAACAGGAGCAGGAGAAGAAGTTTCAAGTCAGACTCAATTCAGTTCAAGCAAAAAACACGGAGAAGTAAATAAAAAAACATGAGATATGATATGATAAACATGTAAACAATGGATTTTTTTCTGCAATGATAGAGGGAGGGGGGCAGATTTGGAGATGGAGAGATTTTTTAAATGAGGTAGATGGAGAGGATGGGTGGAGGAGGGATGCGACGGAGGAAGTCCTGGGAGATAGGGACCCGGACAGGACGAGAGAAAGTGATAGAGAGAGAAAAAAGAGAAAACAACGGAACATTTTTTTTAGTTTCGCAGGCTGCAAGGAGGGGAGGAAAAAATGGAGCGAGAGAGAGAGAGAGAAAGAGAGAGAGAGAGGAGGGATTTGTTTTTATGAATGAAGTGAGTCACGCCGATGTGTCATAGGCCTAGATGTCTTTATAAAGGAAGTTTTAAAACAAGCCCAAACACTTCGCAGCGCGCAAAAATTGGACTTACACCACTCGCATCCCTCTCTGTCTCTGTCTCCCTCTTCTCTATTTCAGAAAAACTAAATCAGGAACAAAAAATCCTACAGGGGCGGCTGCTCTGAAACTTTCCTCAAAGGCTCACAACTTTTGATTTTATTTATTAATTGGCTTGCCTCTGTGCGTCAGTGCGCGCTCGCGCCTATCATCCCTTTGCGCACATCCATCCATCCATCCTAACAACTTTCTTCCTCTGAAGGAAAACGGAGCACGTGACAAGTGCCGGACTTCGGCGTATTTACTCATTTGTATTTATTTATTTATTTATTTATTTTATTTATTTGTCCACTTGCGTGGCTCAGCTCCCACTCCGTCTTGGATCAATATGAAATGTAAGTGTCTGTTTTCTGTTTGCGTAAAGTTAAGCTTGTTTTTTTTATGTTTCCATGACAAATTCAAGGAGTTGTTATTAGGTGACAGATGAAATGGAGCATTTTATTCTTGAAAAGGTGTTGTTGTTGTTGTTGGGGGGCGGGGTGTGTGTGTGTGTCTGTAAAAGTTACCCCAGGACACGCAGCTCAGATGCTCCTGCGGTGTGATTCTTGTGGCTCACCTGTAATTATCATCGTTTCCCTCCTGTTTTAGACTCCAGCCTGCCTTGTATTTGAACTTGAAAGGCAAAAAAAGAGGAAAAAACTAGAATGAATGAATGAGCTCACTGTTCGGCTTGGCTTGGTCTTTCTAATTTATATATCCCACTAAGCTTCACAGAGCTATCGAGTTGCAGGTGTGACAATCAGCAGCATTCATTCGAGACGTGATGGGAGATATGCAGATGTTTTGTCTTCATGTTTTTTATAATAATTTAATGATCAGCCTGTGACAACAAGCCTCTTCAGCAGGACTCTTGGGCCAAGTCTTGAAGCTGCTGTTTATGTTAAGGTGCATTATCTGACAGCCGTGGCCTCGGGCTTTATATCATGACAGCGCGTCTCCTCTAATTGCTTCCGTTTTCCTTTTTTTTTTTACTTCTCTTTCTTTGTTTTGTTTGGTTTAGTGCTGCTCGACTCCTCCTCCTCGCTCCTCTTCTCGCTGCTATTGGCCCAGCTGCCCGTCGTCACGTCGGCCGCTGTGGTGCGCCGCTCCAGCGACCTGGACAAGCTGTCCAATCAGACCAAGAACCTCATGAAGCTCACGCAGGAGCTGCTGGTAAGTCACCTGAACGCACCGCAGGGCCCACGGAGGAGAATGCGTGTCGCCCGCAGCCGGTCCAACTCCGATGTTTTATATTTGTGTTTAGGGTCCATGTCCTGAAAAATAGCCATTTGCGCAAATCTCGCGAGAGGTCACTAATTGTGTCGCGAGTGACCCTCAGCTACTACCACATCACATTTTAGCTCAAAAACGAACTGAGATAGTTTTTTTTTATTCAAGTCAGTTAGCTGTGGCAGCCATCTTGAATTTGGTTGACTTCATAAGTTAATCAGTTTTACGTTCAATCAATACCTTAATAGCCTGTATTACTAAAAATCCAACCAGTGGTTTGTGAAATTTGCTAACAAACAAACAGGGACTTTGTGTGACACATTAGAGCTCAGAGTACGAGTTTGGGATGACTCTCAGCTACTACCACACAAAAATTCATCTCAGGTTTTGTAGCTAAAACAGAGTAAGATGTAATCATTTTTGTTTTCAGTGAGATTGATTAGCTGCCATCCTGAATGTGACTGAAAATTAAAGAGTCTATTCACTGATTACTCACATTACAGCTCATCCAGTGGTTCATGGGATATTTTGCCAACGACACAGACAAACAAACACACACAGGCAAAAAAACAAACAGTATTGCCTGCCACTCCCCATCAATACTGAGCTGTTTATCCAAACTGGACGTTGAAAACAGATTGATCTGCCACTAAAAGGATTTGAAGCTAATGTTAGGTATTCTTGCAGCACGAGGCTGAGCTGTGGAAACACTGTTTTGTCAGGTTTACCGGGAGCATCTGTGAACCTTAAGCTGCTTTTCGTTAATCACAGACCGGCTGTGGATCATTTGACTGCGTGATCTCACTTTTAATCCACACTGAAATCTACAAGCAAGAGGAGGTCTGACTCAGCAGCACTTCTTGCCTGATCACCTCACTTTAAAGACATTAAATGAGAATTAGCTGCAATAAGAGGGCCCAAATAGAGACGTATCCCACCAATTAAAGGACAACATCCACACAGAATCATGTTCATGCTCTAGGTTGATTCAGACTTGTATTTATTTTTCCTTTCAATGAAACGTTAATATAATGTTTTTTTATCTTGGTATCTGGCTTAAATCCTACTTGTTGACAGTCAGGTGAATAAGGAAGTCAGATTTGAGACCTGATCGTGTCTCAAACATTGTGTTTTAACAGGTGAAGAGAAAAGTGGGATCATATCTTTGGATCTTTGGTTACACACCACTGATCTTGCTGCTATTTTTGCATTATGCAAATCCTGAAACTCTTTTGTTTAAGAGGATAAAATCAAAAATAGCACTGTACTCTCTCTAGTCTTGGCCATTTGATAGTGGTCAGATAGTAAGTGAGTGTTTCCGCATGTGAATGTGTGCCTTTGTTGTCTTACAACACTTTTTTTTTTCAGATCTTTTTTTGCCACTCTGCAGCACAGTGTAGGAATAAAGTGTAATAAAGCTATAAAGCTAGCATCAAAGAGTGTTCAAGGACATTCAGAAACAGAAAATTTGTTTTTGAAGTTTCTTTTTTTTCCACTTTTTAGTGCAGAATTCCACCAAAGTCAGGACAAAGTTAGGAAAGATAAATAGATTTGGAATCCATGGAAAGTCCCTGCAAATAAGCGATGAAACTGAAAGTTTAAGGAGACAGAAACATGTCTGAGTTTCAGTTGGAATAACTGTGCATGTGTGTGTGTTTGTGTGTGTGCGTGCATACAGCCCTTGTGCAAACTCATGATCTGAGCACTTTTGTGGCTTTGAGTGTGCATTGAGGTTTCTGTAAATAATTGTTGTAGAAGGCGACGTCTTTAGTGTTTTGCTTTCGGTCACTGAAAGTGGACGGATAAAAATCAACCAGATTTATCACATTCAAGTATTTGCATTCAGGAAGAAAAAAAAGGCTGCATGCTTAGTTCTGTCAGGTGAGGTCATGGTCTGCAGGGGCGGAAAGCAAGAAAAAAATCAAAAAATCAAAAAGGAGGACAAGAGGGTGAATTAAAGGCTAAGAAAGATGGGTCAAAAACCACAACAGATGAAGAGATCAGAAGGCCGAGCGAATGACAAGCCAGTGGTTGTGTGCACAAATGTACACGACGCTGCTTTGTACACCTGGTTTTACACAGCGTGAGAGAGAGCGGAGGGAAGTAAAGGACAAAATAAAGGGGACAAAAGGCGGCAGAGACAAAACATGGGACGATAACACATAAGCCAGCTCTTACGAAAAGGCTGATGGAGAGACATGGGAGACAATGCAGCATATTCATAGCTACAAACGTCAACACAAACAACTAGAGCAAAGGAAGGCACATCATAGCAGGTTAAGGAAAGCATTAGGCACACTCAACCTGTTTATACAAAACATTTCTCAGCACTCATCAACCTAATGTTGTTGTGCTCCTCTGCTGATTGAAAATGACTCATGCCGCATCAGTCATTTCCATTTGTTCCCCTGAATCAGGGCCACGTCTTTAATGTTAAATTATGCCACTGATGAGCACAGCTTGCCCTCATGCAAAGTCCAACACCTGCAGCCAGGTGGTTTATCTCCCTCTGCTGGTCATAATGAGCACAGCATCTGTTGTCTGAACATAGTTTACAACACAACTCTTTAACCGGACAGCAGCATTGCGTCATTGCATCTTTTTATAGCTGTGACCCTGGAGTTTCCCTGCAGCCTTGTATTGTCTGTCCCACTTGGAGCTTTCTTAGTCACGGTGCTTGTTTTTATCCTAACGCCCAGTAGAAAACATCTTGTGGGTTCAGGTCATTTGCTCTTATTGTTGACATTTGTGGAGGCTGAAAGTGGGTGAACTCGCACTGACCCCATCAACCTCCATTCAGTGAAAGCTACCGTCTCTAGAAAACACTGCACCAGCGGAGGTTGCCAGACTAATACTCCCCTCACGTTGTTGTGACTTTTAACCCAGATGATTTAAATTCCTCTGATACAAATAACTTAATAGGATGCATTTCTCTTTCAGAAGGAGCATGCGTTTGACTCAGATGTGGAGTCCCACAGATTTAGGTCCCTGCCAGAAATGAGCAACAGATCAGCCAACGACCTCACCAATCTTGAGGTAATGATCTGATACTGTATTTGTGTTGTACATAGGTGTGTGCACGTGTAACGAGAGAAGTTGTTCTGTTTCTGCCTGTTCCATGTTGTCACATGCATGCCACGTTTCTAAAGTATATCTGTGCTGTTTTCCAGCTGAAGCCCACACTCTCTCAGCTGCATGCTGACCTGAAGCTGTATGAGCACCACTTCGAGTGGCTGAACCGGGTTTCAAAGAAGCACCACCACCCTGCTGTACCCAAACTGATGGAGATGATCAAAGAAATGAAATCCCTCATCAATCTGCTAAATCGTCAGGTAAAAACCTGGGTTAATGCTACTTGATTCTCTGTTGTGTTAAAAAGACAAGTTGGGTTTGTTAAAATGAAAAATACTGTGGCAAGATTATGAACAATTACTATCCTACCTGTTGTAGATAACTCTTTAAACATTATCAGCGTGGAGAAATAAAAGTTTAATTCTGACTGAATTGACAAAGTGAATAGCTGCAGTCAACGCAGCCATGAGCAAAGGACTTGCAGCCTTTTTAAAACAAGTCCAATCTCAAAAATACAATGGCAGTTAATCTTTAAAATGTCATCATTATCTCCTACTCCAACAAGCTGTTAGCTACCGCTCTAACAAGCTACTATCAACAACAATAGGATGTAAACTGTATATAGACTTTCTATAAAACCTCATCTATAGCGTTAAGCCTTCGTCTCATAGGAAGATTTTTTCTAACTTAGTTGGTTTTTCATCTTCCTCTCTACAGATGCAGAGAATTGAAGCACCAAAGCTGACTTCTGCCACGCCTTCCCTGCCTCCTCACCTCCCCTCTCACTTTGATGTCCTGCAGTCCAGCCACGAGCTTCTCCAACACTTCAAGCTCTTCTGTGATTGGGCTTATAGAGCATTCCTCAGCCTCAAACCCAAAGCTTCTGTAGTGCCATTATGATCCACACAGTGCGGAGCCAAACAAGAGTCCACAGAGTTCTGCCTTAGTTAAAAAGGGGAAAGAGGACCACGTCAATGTGCACTGGAATCGCTTAAGAGGTCCAAATGTGTGCATGCGTGTTGAAGAAAGGTGTTTTTCTGTGAGAGCCAGTAAGGATGAAGCACACTGCAGCAAAGTTTTGACCATCAAGAATCCCGATAAAACAAACTGTTCAATCATTTTGCAATTATCCAGTCTCCCTCCTAATGGCCTTGTTCATTCAGTACTATGTTATTTATGTATTTATTTATTTATTGACAGTTAGTAATTTATTTATTATATTTATTTCAAGTTGTAATGTGTCGCTCTTACCTTTATTTACGTACTAACGTGAATTCATATGCCAGCCTTTTTTAAAATCTGTCTCTTCTGTGTCCTCTTATGTCTTATCGATCTTCAAGGAGAAAACATAGCAAAAAAAACTTACAGAAAAAGAAATTGAAACAGTAGCACTACTTTGCCCTTCACCTCTCGTAATTATTTTTTCAATAAACTGATTAAATTTACTTTCCATTTTTTTGTATTTTTCTTTTTTTAGCCAATAATTTTTTCCAGTAGCTGTAGCGGGACAGGAGAGGTTTTCCCTCCCTTAAACAATTCATAGAATGGTAAATTTCTTTCAAACAATGGTTAAATATTTAATAATTTATCAGCCAATGCCTTATCAAATTACTTGCATTTATCTTCAAATGTTTGAATGGTAACCTTTTAAGAGGCGAATAATGTACCACAGATAGTTTCTTTTTTCAACGCTGATTCCTTGTGTCCCACACAAGGAGGCAAATTTAACATTGTGGTAAACATGTATGAATGCACCCTCTTGCTGAGCACTGATGGTCCTGATTAGATTATTTGCACAAACCTAATACAATTAGCCTCTTGGAAAAGTGAAAAGGCTGATTTTGAACTTGACCTCTGGTCTAAAAAAGTTTCTTATCTTTGGTTAAACACCCAAAGCCTTAAAATACTATGTATTGTGATGCTATGTTCTGTACAGGTGTACTTAAATGTACAAGAATGTAAATTGTTGTATACAATGTTGTTTTTGTGTGTGTGTGTGTGTGTGTATGATGCATACAACATAATGTAGATTACTGGTTTTATCACTTTCATTTTTCATTCATTCCTATTCTTCTATCTGTTACAGTATTGACTATTTATTTAAGCAACTTGGTGGAACTATTTATTTTGTGCTGCAGTGGAGCAAGACTCCTTTCCTTTTGTACTTTTATACAGTTTTTATTCTTATTTGCTGTTATTGTTATTGTTAAAGGGACCCGACTTGTCAGCCAATTGCCATTGAAAGTTTCCGGTTGCAATGTGGTGAGAACTTTAACTGGCACCGACACTGCACGTCTCCTCATAGGATCCCTCAGGAATGCTGTGGACAGACCAGTGCAGGAATTCAAAAACAAAATTGTTCTGGGCACTTAGAACTGTCCATTAAGCCAGCAGGTTAATGGGATCCCCAAAAACACTCTCCCTCCAAATTATTCTATTGGAGATGTTCTCCAGCAGTGCCAAAGCTGCCATTGTTCCTCAATTATGCACAATTTTACACAGCTGTTTATAGGCTTGTGTCATTGTCTACACCTTGTTGACCTTAGGAATCATCACACGTGACTTGTGACTTTTTGTGGCATGTTATATGGTAAATTTATGAGGTTGAATGTGGTTTGGCTTTAAACAATAAATGCTGAAACTAATGAAAAAACACTGTTTAAATCCCCATTAAGTTCAGAAAACCAAATGGAATCATATTTTGGTGTATTTAAGTGAGTTTCATTACTTTGTAGCTGAAAACTGTCAACAGAAAAAGTTTGTGTGACCCTGACATAAAACAATAACTAAATTAATAATAAAACTTTTGTTTTTACTGAAATGATTTTGTTCTGAAGGCTTAAGCATAAACACTAGTGTTATTTGTACTCTAAAATTCATGTATTTTTTTTTTTACTATATTATTATACATGAAAATATTCATGTAGCCTATGTTTATCAAACCTGCAACATAATTACAGTAGGCTACTGCAGAATCATGCAAGCACTACACTATCCAGAATTCTTAGCGGTATAACATACATTTTTAAGTAAAGCATCGTGAATCAACCAAAAACAAAATTGGTGTTTGTTAGTTGGCGCTCGTTAAACGTATTTCTGTTGAATTGATGCGATATTAATAATTTCTGTGAGCTTTATAAAGGTTTATCTGTCTGTTAAACCTCCCGGCCAATCACAGTCGCTCTTCGTTCCGACCTCGGGGCCAATCACCGTCGCCGTTCTTGGAAGGGTGGCGGACTGCTGTTAGTTTGCGCTGTTGTGTTTATTGTTAAGGTTGTGTGGATTAGCACTGCAGTATCTAGTTTCTTACTGCAACAGTTATTACTAGATAAACCCGAAGATGAGTTAAAAGTGTTCGGTGAGTACCTGTATTGCTCATGTTAGCTTAATTAGCGAGCAGTTTTGACGAAGTTACGTTGCTTCAAGAAGTGCTTCGTTAGCTTTAAAAAAAAGCAGGCCACTTTGGCTGCTTTTGTTGATACTGTAAAATAATATCCGTGTGCGTTTCCTGCGGACTTGCAACACAGACCAGCCTCAGATACAGTTTGCAACCTAACCGTGCCATATTGTGTGTTTTAGCTGTTTCCTGTGTGTGAGGATTATCAGGCACCGCACTGCGGGGACGGACTGGGAGCTCACGACCGGAGGGTGGGAGGACCTTCTCCGCTTCAGGCACAAGAAGAAGGAGGGTGAAGAATTTAAAGGGGCCATTCTTACCAGAACTTACAACACCGTGTTTATTCCCATTTGACTTTATAACAGATCTGTCTCACAATCTCACTACCTTGGGATGACGGCTGTAGTTTCCAGAAGTGGAAGTTTATCAGTCACAGAGGAAGCATGAACGAAGAAAGGGTGAAATGCAAACTATGAGACTGCACCAAAACTGATCCCCACTTGCTTCCAAGGAAACCCCCCTAATCTGCCACCAGACTGATCTGGTGATGGCTAACTCCGTGGCCCTGGTGGTCCAAGCAGAACTCCTACCCCCCCAGTCCGCTCCCTCCCTCTCCTTCCCGTCCCTTCTTGGGTCAGGAGAGGATGGTGACGAGGACAGGGAGAGAGGAGAGCTGGTGGAGGAAGACAAAGGGGTAGAGGAAGGCGGAGAAGAGGTTGTTCTGGACATGGTGACATCGTCCTCATCGGCTCAGCTGTCCGAGCAGTCGGAACATCCCTTCCAGTGTCTGGACTGTGGGAAGAGCTTCAGGTGGTCATCCAGGCTGACCCACCACCAGAGGAGCCACAACAATGAGAGACCCTACCGCTGCAACCTCTGCCCAAAGGCCTTCAAAGGCTCCTCTGCTCTGCTCTATCACCAACGGTACCCATGTTAAAACACACTCTTTAAAGCATATACGACACTTTTCTAAATGGTTAATAGTAGTTTATACTTGAAACATCACTGGGACAAAAAAAAATTGGATTCTGAACTTGCAGTACCTCTCAGACAGGGTAAACATGTAAATGGTGATTATCTGATTACCTTTCTGATTAAACGGATGTCCTCCCTCATCACTTTGTTTTTATTGGCGTTTTACCCTAATTTCTGCATTGACAGCTTTAGAAAACAAAAAACAAGCATCTGTATTATCATCGCTTTGCCTTCAGCAGCACATGATAATGCATTACAATCCAGACGTCAAAGTTTTTGTGACCTACCATCCTTTTAAAATCTTGTGTTTTGCCAAAATTCAGGAAAACTGAAATTCATAAAGGCTGCAAAATTTAGTATTAATGTGTTCTTTTTCCATGTTTTCAAATAATTGTTATATTAGATTTGTATTATAGTCCTAAATGGTTATTTTTATTTTGCAGGTCACACTCAGGAGAAAAGCCATATAAATGTCAGGACTGTGGCAAAGCCTTCAAACGCTCGTCTCTCCTCCAGGTGAAAAAACAAACCAAGGCATTTTTAAAATGGGGGGGTGAGGGAGAGGTTTAAAAATTTCTTGTCTGTCCTCAGGTCCATCAGAGTGTTCACACTGGACTCCGTACTTTTGTGTGCCCCTATTGCCCCCTGACTTTCAAATGGAGTTCTCACTACCAGTATCACCTGCGTCAGCACACAGGAGAGTGCCCGTACCCCTGTGACACTTGTCCAAAGGCGTTCAAGAACTCGAGCAGTCTGAGACGACACAAGAATGTCCATCTTGGTCTGAAGCCTTACACGTGCTCAGTGTGCAACAAGTCTTTCACGCAGTCTACAAACCTGAGGCAGCACATGAGGATACACACGGGCGAGAGGCCGTATGTCTGCAGTGAGTGTGGACGGAGCTTTACGCATTCATCAAACCTGGCGCTGCACAAGAACTCTCACTCCAACCTTAATGCAGGAGCAAAGGAGGAGAAAAGAGGAGAGGATGGACGGAAGAGGAATAAAGTAGTGGAGGTGGTGGTTGGGTCTGAGGAAGTGGCATCAGAAATGCTGACAGACATGGTGGGGTTTGTGAGCCAGGAAGGAACTGACGGAGTTGGCGTGGGGATGGAAGAAGTGTTCCTGTCAACTACTTCCTCTGGTCAGAATCCTGGCCTTCTCCCCCAGCTCACTCTCACTCCCTCTGGGGGAGATGTATGCACGTCTCGGGCTATCGGGACAGAGGTTCACCTGAGCACTGACACCGGGGCCAGTGTGCTGCTGTACACCTGTGGCAGCTGCAGCCACACTTTCAGCACACGGACAGACCTGGAAGAACACCAGGCCATCCACATGGTTCCAGAGGAACACGGAGCCAGTGGAGAGGCAGGACAAGGCACAGAGATGGAGGTTGGGGATGGGCTCGTGGGAGCTGGACACCTGCTGGCTGACTTTGAGGAGGTGGTGGAGACTACCACTGTGGCTGAAAGTGGACACACAGCCGAGGTGCTCCTCGGTTTGACAGAAGGAGCAGATGGCAGCAATACTGTAAGTGGGGAATGCACCATTCTACACATAATATACCTAATAAAAATTCAGCACTTTAAGTTCAGCATTTCACATGAGAAGACTTTTTTTACTCCAGGAAGAAAAAAAATCATCTTTCAACACTGCTGTCAAACCACTACACTCACATTCATTAAAGGTCTGATAGAGATTTGCAGTCAGCATTTATGTAACTGAGAAACAACAAAAACTTTTAAAAATTGAGTATTTTGTAGTTTGTACAGTACTGGGCAAATGTTTCTAACCACCTCCAATTATCTCGATCAGTAGGTTTTCTGAAAAGTTTCAAAGTTTTTCTTTGGACTTTGGCTGCTATTTTATTTTTTTAGGCCAGTATTATGACTGTGACTACATGTTGCACAGTGTGTATTTAACAAATGGAGGACAAGAGAAGTAACCATCAGAGAACGTGACGTACTTTTGATCACTTGAAAAAAATACAAGAAATTACTACCTTTTTAGAATCAGAATATAACGAAAAGGCTCAGAGTGTAATTTCAATGGGTGTACAACAGTCTTACAATCCAGTAATAGGTTCGAGCAGAAAGTCTATGTTTTTTGAAATGTATTACTTTCTATAAATTCCTTTGGTTTATCCCCAGAATGTGGGCACCACCCAAGCCCAGTTTGACCTGCTTCAGCGCTTCACAGAGGTGACTCAGAGCTCTGAGCCTGTTCAGCCAGAGGCCAGAACCACATGGGCAGGGCTGTCATGTGGCTACTGCAGTAAGACCTTCAAGACCAGTGGAGGCCTGAATAGACACGTGTCACTGGTGAGAATTACTGCACTTTATTTAAAAAAAAGACTAATGTTTATCTATAAGCTCTGTCTCATGGTTTCCTTTTTATTTCCCCAGATGCACTCTCTTTCAACGCAGTGCCGCTCCCAGTTCAGCTGCTCTGCCTGCGACCGCTCTTTCCCCCTTCTCTCGTCGCTCCTCACCCACCAGCACTCTCACACCCCGGAGCAGCGCCTCCTGGCTGAGGCCGAGGCTGAGATAGTCTGTCCTCCATCCCTCTCCCTGTCTCTCCCCCTGCCCTCCTCTCCCAGCCAGGCCGACAAGCAGCAGGAAGGCCAGAGAGAGATCCATGTCGACATCATCAACGTCGGAGTGGAGCAAGAGGAACAGCCGCTCAAACCGACCAAAGCTCAAAAGAAGGCAGGAACCAACAAAAGCGCTCCTGCTGGAGGTACATATCTCTATATACCAGCTTACCTGATATCATTTTTCACCCAGTTCACATTTTTTACCAGCAGTGTGTTGCTGGGGTAGCTCCAAGTTTGAAGTATGACGAAGGACATGCTGCATAAAAACATCTGTATTAACCACAGCTGCACACAGTTTCTGTGACACTTACTGAAAACAAAGAAAAGAGAACTGTCTCTGATGATCATAGTTATTGTGAAATTCTGTAGAGGATTGAATCAAAGTAAAACTTCTTTGTTTTGTTTGGCAAATTTTTGTAGGATGACAGTCTGTGTTTAATAGATCTGGGTTGTATAAAGGACTTGTAATTTTTCCTTTCTCGATTAAGTGTCCAGATCCAAAGAGGATTATATGGGCCACAAACACACACATTGTACAATAACAACACCTTCAGTAACAAACTTCTTAAAGCTGCTACATAATTGGTGAGATGTTCTATCGGTCTTGTTTGGTGTAAATCAAGTTTTAGTCCTTCAGAAGGAGTCTTGTCTGCAGTCTGAGTAGTTTGTGACAATACATTTGTAGTCATCTGAGATCTTTATTTTCCCTTATAGCTGTTAAAAAGTGATTTCTTTCCTTTGATTTATTTTTTACACTTCACACTTAATAATTGTGTACAGAGAGGCCGTATTGTTGTTCAGAATGTGGAAAAGCCTTCAAAGGCTCCTCTGGGCTGAAGTACCACATGAGGGATCACACTGGAGAGAGACCATACCGTTGCACCGAGTGTGGAAAGAGCTTCAAGAGATCATCTCTGCTCTCTATTCATCAACGGGTGGGTTCCTTTGTTTTTAGTTCAACTGAACTGAGTCATTGAGGATTTAAGTGCAGCAACAGACTGTGTAGTGAGGACTCTTAATAAAGGTCTTACGCAATGCTTCAGCTGCAACAGCCCTTGTGTAAGATTTCTTGATTTATGCTTATTCCTGTGCTGACTGCCACTCCTGTTGAATTTACTTGATAATGAATTGCTCATTTTGAAACTTACTTTATTAATAACAACTCTGCATTATTTGCATGTTGCGGTTTCTCAGGTACATACAGGAGTACGAGCATTCCAGTGTCCCCACTGCCCTCTTACCTTCAAATGGAGCTCCCACTACCAGTACCACCTGCGGCAGCACACAGGTGAGAGGCCTTATGTGTGCAAAGAGTGTGGCAAGTCTTTCAAGAACACCAGCTGCCTGCGAAGGCACAGTCAGATGCATTCAGGACTGCGGCCTCATATATGCTCCATCTGCTCCAAGTCTTTCTCCCAGACATCAAACCTCAAACAGGTCAGTTCAAACTCAGGTGAATGTTAGGTTATTGAATGAATCTGTCTGATCCTAATTGTCGTTTCCTTAACTTTTCTACTCTTTTGCCATATTATTTTTCTGAGTGCAGCATGAGCGTACCCATTCTGGTGAGAGACCTTTCCAGTGCACACACTGCAGTAAAAGTTTTACACACTCTTCCAACCTCCAGCTTCACCTTCGCACACACTCTTCACGCAAGGACTTCAAATGCCCGTACTGCTCCAAGGAGTTTGTCATACACTCGTACCTGCAGAGGCACATCCGTACCCACGGCAGCGGTGTTTCCCCACCCAGCCATGGGGGTGGAAATAAAGACAGTGTAGCTGTGAAAGCCAGTGTGGGAGGAGTAACCACCACCACAACCCTGTTCAATCCCATCACCCTGGAAACCTCAGGAAACAGCGGCAGTCTGATTGTGTCCCAGCCAGCTCTTAATATTCCCCCAAACACCTCCCAGAACTACTTTATGATTCAGACAACCAGCGGTCTGCAGCTTATTCCTCTGTCATCCCCTGCACCAGCTCCTCCACCACCTCTACCACCTCCACCCCAGTCTCAAAACTTTCTCCTCTTTCAGTGTCCCTCCAATAATGACAGTCAGTCCAGGTTAATTCTTCTCCCCACAGCCAACAATCCTCCGGCAGCTCCAGATCTTCAGTCTCTTCCTGTGCTTCAGACTATTCAGGCATTCCAGCCCGTCCTCAACCAAACGCAGAATCAGATGGCCCCATTTCCAGCTGTTTCCCAGCAACAACAGCACGCCAAGATCATAATCACTAACACTCCACACCCTCCGGTTGCCAAACCGACGCACAACATCCCACCAAACTCCCTGCTGACCAGACCTATCCTAGGAAGAAGCACACGGACAGCACGGGGCCGACGGGGGCGCAAACCAAAAGCTGCTCTACAGAAATCTTCACCAGCTACAGTCAGTCAGACTTCAGGTGACGGAGCTGTTCCAGTAACAAACGGTAACACTGCTGACACATCATCACTGGGGTCTCCGTCCAATGATTCCCAACATCCCAGCATGTCAACATCTGAGGTTGGAGAGAGGAAATCACTTGTATTGCAGATCAACAATGATAGTCAAGACAAAGAAGAGAAGGAGGAAGATTTGAGAAGGATGGTGTCACTTCTGCACGAGTGGGATGGAAGAAAGCAAGGGATGGGACAGGCAGGGAGGAAGGGCAGCCAGAGCAAGTCGTATGTCTTTCATTTCCACGCTGAGGCACAGGATGGTGCTCCATCCACTGCTTCCTTCAACCAAGGGCAGGACAACAGCGTGGAGCTTTCCTGCACACCCACCCAAGCTTTCGTACCCCTCGATGGGCAGGAGGTGGTGTTTGATCTCGGCGAGGGAACCAAGATAGATCAGGACGCTGAAGGGGGCATGCAGATGATAGCGCTGATCGAAGGTGAAGGAGAAATGATGGGAGAAGAGGGGGCAAGGTGCAATTCTGCAAGCGACGCCGTTCCTGAAGATGTGGAGGACATGAAAAGTATATTTCAGCTGCAAAACGGAGACGAAATTGTAATAATCGAGGTCAGCACCAGCGGGCTACAAGAAGGAAGAATGGAGAGAGTAGCGGAGGGGGAGATATCTCCAAGAAGCGATGAAAAATATGAAACTGTAACAGCAGATGCAAAGGAAAACTCTGCTAAAGAACCCAACCCTGTAAACGGCACAGAGGTGCAATTATCAGCCGAAGCCACTAGAAAAACGGACTATATGTGACTGTGTTAGTGGGGAAGCGAACACCTCACTCTGTGGGCTGTTTGGTAGCACTTTACTCTGTTAAGTTCTCCAGGACCTGAGAATAATTGTACCGTTAGATGAGCATTGTGTTGTAATGCAATGGTGCCTCAACTAGAAATGTTATACATTCAAATAGGCTGATAATGAACCTCAGAATATTCCTATTAGTTAACTTATACTGTCATTGGCAGTTTGTTTTAGCAAATATGATTATGTGAATAAATGTTGTACATGCTCCACTTTTCTCACAGTATTATTAGCAAATATTAATGACTTATTAAGAAATCTGTTAAAGTCTTTGATTATTGGACTTTTTTAATAATAAAAAAATGATGAGTTTACTGCACACAATATTTTCTCAATTCAGTAATCTCCATAGCTTTAGTTTGAATTTTACCTTGCAGAATTTGTTTAATCTTGTGTAAAATTATATAGGAAACTACTGATTTCAGAGAAGAAATATATAAACAAATCCGTAAAAGATTACATGTCAATGTGTGTATGTATATTATTATATTTATGATATACTTATTAAGCTCATATGGCAGTTTAGTAGTTTTAGGTGAACATGGATTAATAAATTTGTCATTCCACCATTTTTATGCTAAATTAATTTCAGGAAATTCTATTCAAACATTCTTATCAACATTTAGAAAAAATGTTCAACCTCTGAAATGTGGGAGTTTTTATTAACTTCCCATTTCCAGCTTTTGTTTTTACCATAGGAATATTGATTTATTATATATTTCTACATACTTTTCTCAAGTGTTTTGTGACTTGACTTCCAGAGAAATGGAAGGTTCAAAATCAGATTATTCAGATGTCAGATCATTGTCAAAAGTGTGCATTCACAGCTCATCTATTAATCTAGACTTTATTTAACAACAAGCTTTCAAAAGAAAACTTTTAATAGCAGATCTGTTTGGTTGCTCTTGTCTCAGGGCTTTGAGCAAACGCTACCTTAATGTAACATATTAGCATAATAGTTTGCTATTTGTCATAGACTGAGGAGAATATTATCAGTTTTGAACAGTATTATTTCGAGTTTTAGATTACTAGTTCCAAACCAAACTGTTTATTGTTCAAATAATCGCTAAAATGTTGGCCTCCCGCCCCCATTTGATTTGGTTCAGTCCAAGTATGCTCGTGCACCCACAGGTAGCAATTAGCTAGTCCGCCAACATTCAGCTACAGAAATGATAAGAGAGATACGGGGGCTGTTTGTTTATAAGTATTTAAACCGTAATGCATTCCTGTTTTGTCTGTATATCAGACAAAATAAAGGGAAAGCTTTATGGCAACATCCCCCTTTTTAGGAGCATAATAATATCCACGTAAAAGTAAAAAAAATAAGTCCTTAAGTTGGTCTACTACACTTTAACCAGCGGAAATCATGACAAATATATTCCGCAATTTAAAAAATACGCAGTTAAATCTTGAAATAACACATTTGTATAAGTCAGTGGTCAATAAGTATATTTATGACCATATCGAATGTCCTAGTTGGTACGTTCTGCGATTGCGCAGAGTGGACTGTGCGTACGCAAATGGCGTAAACTGACACATATGACGCGAAACTGATCGTAACATAAAAGGATGCAGAGTTACGAAGTTTTCGCAAGCAGCCACATTGTGGTCATTGAACGAAACCCACACGGATTGTATGTGGACCTACATAAACACGTTCACGGTGTGATTCCCCCCCAAGCCTTTGAGTTTCATTTGAGCTTCTCTGTGCATAAGGTAAGCAGAGTTGGGGTTCGTATGGTATCAGAAGACCGCAGCAGTTCACAGCAGCCATATATGGTTTGGAATCCGGTCATGTAGCTTTCAGCTGCATCTTTGATGAAAGCTGTGCAACGTTAGTATGATAATCTGTGATTATTGTAACAAACGGTGCATTCTGCTAATCCTTTCCAATCCTCTTGTGTTTTTGCTGTTTGAGGCCGGCTTCTGATTTTACTTTAAATCTGACTCACTGCAGACATAGTGTAATGTATTTTGTGCACTCACACTGCAATTACTTGAATTATTTAAAAGTATTGATAAAGTTAGTTTCTAACCAGTCTGCCATTGAGAAAGAATGATTTAGATGTAGAAATAAAATAAAATAAAAACTCTTGTCATACTTTTACCCCTAAATGTGTTTCAGGCTCTGTTTAAACGGTGTGGATGTTCACCCCCACACAGTGAGTAGAAACTGGTGCAGTAGGTCTGCCACTGGAGCCTGAACATCATGGTGAGGCTGGAGCTTGACCAGGTCCTAATTAGGAGGATGAAGGAGGATGACGTTGAAGTGGTCAAAACCCTTGTCAAGGTTTGTCAAAGCAGCTTCTGTTGTGTTTGACGGTCACGTCTATGTAAAGCTTCTAAAACTCACTTCGGCATCTTTCCAGGAAGGCTGCGAGGGCACAGAGAATCGTCTCATCCTCCACATCCTCACCCGTCCCCTCTGCCTCTTTGTGCTGGCTGTTTTCTCCTCGGTGCTGCGTTGCCTCGTCCACTCTTTCATCTTGGCCCTCGCCATTCCCGTCTTCCTGCTGATTGTGTTCCTCAAGATCACCATGCCACGGTCAACGGGGGTTCTGGGCAGCAGCCGCCCCTACTGGGACTATGTGGGCAGCAGCTACAGAGGGCTGCCGGACGAGACACTGCAGAATCCCTACTGCAGGATCAGTGGAAGAGCACCAGGGACTAAAAAGGTTGGAAAACAAGCAGATTTTACTCAGCTTCATATCACAGTCGTTTAATGCTGATCCTTTTCTTTGTTTAGCAAAGACGAAGACTTGGATCCAAAGGCAAGGAGGCATCATCGGAGAAGATCACCCCGGAGAGGGAGCAGGCAGCAGGTCAGGTATGGGTGGCAGACTGCGAGGGGGAAATCGTGGGCTGCATCTTCCGGGAGAGCGAGACGCGACCGGGCGTGAGGAGGATCTGCAGGCTGGTGACGGGCTGCTGGTACCGCAGGGAGGGCCTGGGCCGACTGCTGATCCACAGTTTGGAGCAGAGGGAGAGGGAGATGGGAGCGCACAGGATTTACGCACACATCCCTTATCCGTCCAAAGTGGGGGAAGCCTTCTTCAGGAAAGTGGGCTATCGGCAGCTCGGGGAAGGTACGGATGAAGAAGAGGACGATGAAATGAGAATGGAGACTCCAGAAAGAGGATTCATGGGATACCCCCTCACTAAGGTTTTTTACAAAGATTTGTTAAGGAGTGACTGATTGATGCAGTTAAAAGATGACACACAGTAAGTGGAAAAATTAGGTCAATTTTGAGTTTTAAGCGGTTTCATGTTTGGC
>JAVKLF010000042.1:7741077-7766929 GCA_034783495.1 Millerichthys robustus
ACACACACACACACACACACACACACACACACACACACACACACACACACACACACACACACACACACACACTTTCACTCTTTCTCATTTACCTCCATTTAATCCCCACGCCTGACGAGTGACTAGGCGCCTCTTTTGAAATGATTACAAAGTTAGACAGGTGAGCAAAATGGATGCTTTCTGTTTATTCGTGGAATTGCTTTAATTGTTTTTTAATCTTTGTTTGTTCATATGCTGCTTATGCAAATTATTGAATTCAAAAAATGAATCAGCAAGTGAGTTTACTTTAGCTTTGACAGTAAAATATGATTCTTTAATAGAGTGCGGTCAAAGTTTCGGTATTAATAATCGATGAACAAATGTCTCAGTTTCACATAAACTGTGAAACTGAGATGGAGAAAAAGGTTTGTTAATGAATGTTAGACGCCTTCTCACTGCCCATCAGTTAACCACAGATTTTACATGCATTTCTGGTTTTAACGTTTTAGTTTAATCTCTTTCTTGATTTAACAATCAGAGCAGACGTTATTGTCATTAGATGTATATTTACCATTAATGCCAATTAATCAGATTTTTCAAAAAAGACATTGAACTAAAAAGATTAAAATACATTTTTTTCAATAAGTCCAATCCAAAAGAAATGTAAGTATTTTGAATCATACAAAGTTTTTAACCTGCCACAAATGTCATTAGCTGATAGAAGAAAAATGTCTTATTTAAGTAGTTTATTTATTTATTTTCATTTTCCCAGTGTACTTCTGCCCAGAAAAAAGTTCATCTATCATTACAAGAACTTGCGCTGGGCCAGAGGTCGGTGTGAGACTTACCTGTGCTTTGTGATAAAAAGGCGAGTGGGCCCAGACTCCATATCTTTTGACTTTGGACATCTTCGTAACCGTAATGGCTGTCATGTAGAGGTAAGGCGGGGTAAGAACAGATATTTCAGGTGAAGAATTAAAAATAAACAACAGAATATGATTATTTACGCAACCCCAAATCAGAACTGTAGAACGTGGAAAATTTTCCATTACAAAAAAGATGGCCACCACTGCTCACTTGTGTTCTGTGAAAAAAAACATTATTCTCCTTGAAATCTGTTTTCAAATATTTGCTCTATTTTTGTTTTCCAAACTGTTCTGTTACTTTTAGCTTTTGGTTAGTGTTTTGCTACTTCTAGCTTCTAGATAGCCTTTTGCCTACTTTTTTCTTGTAGCTAGGTTTTTGCATTTTTTTACTTTTAGCCAAAGGTTTCCACTTTGAGTTTTTAGTTAGAAATTAAATACTCCAGGTTACTTCTAGTTTGTAGCTGGCCTTTTGTTACTTTATGCTTTGCAATGTTCTTTTTTCTTCTATAAGCTAACCATTTGCTACTTTTAGACAGTTTTGCTACTTTGAGTTGTCAATCAGCCAAATGATACCTGTAGCTACTAGCTATCTTTTGATACTACTAGCTTTTGGCTGTCCTTTTGCTACTTGAGTTTCTAGCTAGCATTTCGCTACTTTAAGCTTTTAGCTAAGGTTTTTGTTAGTATTTGTCTGTTTAAGTTGGCTTTTTAGTTTCTATAGCCCATAACATTTTGCTACTTTTAATTTTTAGCCAATCTTTTGACACTTTTAGCACTGATATTGTCTTATGCATCTTTTAGCTAGCAATTCATAAGTTTTTGCTTGCAGCTGGAACTTTTGGGTGTTAGCTAACATTTAACTTCCTTTAGGTTTTAGCTAACATCTTGCTACTTTTAGCTAGCTACTTTTGAGTTTTAGCTAAAATTTAGCTTATTTTCGGTTTTGCACAGTGTTTTGCCCCTTTAAGCTGGTGTACTTCATTTAGTTTTAGCAACGCAGTGTCAGCTCCTTCAGCACATTTCAGCAGTCATTCAGCTTTCAGCGTTTACGCTGCATAGTTCCAGAAAAGGCCATTTATTTAGATTTTTAAATTTTATTTTGAGAGGCTGTTCATATGTTGTATTATTTCTTTTTTTAACTTCTGCTATTCAATTTTCCTAGGTACTGTTTCTGCGCTACCTAGGGGCCTTGTGTCCTGGTTTGTGGGGGTATGGAGTTACTGGTGAGAGGAAGGTCAGCTACTCCATCACCTGGTTCTGCTCCTGGTCCCCCTGTGCCAACTGCTCGTTCCGACTGGTTCAGTTCCTCAACCAGATGCCCAATCTCCGTCTCAGGATCTTCGTGGCTCGTCTTTACTTCTGCGACATGGAGGACAGTCGTGAGAGAGAGGGTCTGAGAGTCCTGAAAAAGGCCGGCGTGCGAATCACAGTCATGAGCTACAAAGGTGAGGGCATAAATCAACGTTTATGAAAAAGAGGATGTAAGTTTTTAACTTAATTCACGTTTTCCATATCATTATACTATTTAGATTTAAAAAACACAATGATTTTATTTGTTAATATTTCTAGACTACTTCTATTGCTGGCAGACATTTGTGACTGGAAAGCAAAGCAAGTTCAAGGCCTGGGATGGGCTGCACCAAAACTCAGTTCGCCTGTCTAGAAAACTCAACCGCATCCTTCAGGTACAACTTTTAACATGCTCCATTTAAAAAAAACGTATCCTAAAAAAGTAAGATCCTATTCTGTTTTTCCCCCCGTTTGCGCTCCTAGCCCTGCGAGACAGAAGATTTAAGAGACGCCTTCAGGCTTCTTGGACTGTGAAATGTACCTCTGACCTCCTCGTGGTGTTTGCATTAAGCCTAAAAAGAAAAAGACATGTCAGCGTTGGTCGATCACTACAACTGCTAAAACTGAGAATTGCAAAAAACTGAGAATAAAAATGTTTTGAGGCAAGGCTTGTAATGTTGGGTATCTGCTGCTTGCTTTATCTGTAGCATGATGGTGTGAAATAAAAGTGCGGACAACAAAATATTGTTTCGTCTCATGATATTCAGTTACTGTAAGTTGTTTTCGTATGTAAGCTTTGGATGTTAGATGGCGAGCAGTAAAGTTAATAAGCTTTATGTAAAGTTAAACCTGTTGGGGTTTTTTAGTGAGCCACACTAAAGCCAATTAAAAACCAAGGCAGCTGATGTTTGATTTATGAAGTTGATTTGCTTGTTTTTTGGCCCAGAAATATAACAATTTCATAGTCATACACAAGTTAAGATAAATAAAATAAAAAGACAAAAATTGGCCTAAGTAATCAACTGACTGATAAACTGGTCTACATCTATTTTTATGTTATAAATTTGTCCTATAATAACTGCCATTCTAGGCCAGGTAGGCCCATTCTTGAAAAATAGATTTAAATATCAATGAGCTGTACCTGGTTAAAATAACGTTTAAAAAAATACTAAATCTTCAAGTAGTTCAAGCTCATATTTAGCTGAACTCTTTTAGTTTTAAAGTATTTGAATGGAAAGCCTTATATTGCTACTTTGGCCTACTGGGAGGAAAAAATGGAGGGTTTAGTGAACCCCATAAAACGGTAAAAAGTGGCGCAGCGTCTTTCCCGGTTGTGTGTGCGCTAATATTCCTTCAGTTACGGTTACGCCGCGGTTAACGCCGGACCGACACACGTACAACAACAACCGTCTCCGCACCGGCCGCGCGGCGTACCGCTTCATTAAAGTCAAGATGGCGGCTGAGGGTCAGTTCGAGTACGAGTCGGTCCTGTGTGTCAAACCTGAAGTCAACGTTTACCGAATCCCACCGAGGACGTCGAACCGGGCTATCAGGTGAGGAGGGAGGCTAGCTCTTCTCGTCCCAGCATCCCCGCAAGATGATGACGAATTAGCTGCGTCGGTGACGAGCTATACAGTCTCACATATGGACTTTGTTCGGCTGGTTGTTTTCGTTGTGCCATGTCTTAGCAAGGTCATTACAAAAGAAAAATGACCAAAAACAACCAAATCTATTTCATATAAACGTTATTTTAGCCCTTTGACTAGGGATTAGGCTGTCCTGAATACGTCATTGTTATTGTCCGTTTGCTCTTAAATGACACGACAAAGAAGAATTAAGATTTTCACTGACAAAAACTTTTTAAAAAGAGATACACGAGGCTGTTATCTGCTGTCATTTCACCTGCCTGGCCTTTTCAGCACAGCATCCTGGAAAAGAGGTCCTGCTCAAGGACACTTTAACTGTGCTGATGCTCTACCTGCAAATAGATCTACAGGAGAAACTTTAATCATGATAGTGAATTATTTAATATGTTATCGACTTTATACTACAGCTTAACTTCCAGCAGCTTGAACGTGATCATGAGGTTCACAGTTGGTTAACCACTGACCCCAGTGAGTAAGGATGTTTATGTAATGTTTCAGCCCAAGGTGCTCGTTTGTGCTCGCTCGCTCACATGTGGATAGACTGAGTGGGATAATTCACAGCACCCAACTTTTTCTCTGCCATCATCAGTTTTCTGCTAACCGCTTCACCTGTGTTTTCCCAGGGCTGCTGATTGGAAGCTGGACGCTCCGGACTGGACAGGACGCATGCGTGTGACGGCCCGAGGCAAAGTGGCCTACGTGAAACTGGAGGACAAAATCTCTGGTGAGAGGGGAAAAAAAAAAAAAAAAAAAGCAGACAAGACGGTGCCAGTGTTTACTCCCACTTCTGTAAATCACTTCTCTGTGTAGTCTTCTGCTTCACCACCTGCTCCGTGTTAGTCATCTAATCCAAGGTTACCCAGTCTGTGTTGGCGCGAGCGCTCGATGCTGGACTGACGAGGTCGCGTCAGTGTGTTTTCCTTCGAAGCGCGCTCATTTGAACCTCACATGTTTACAGAAATTATATTCCATCTCTTCTTGTTTACAGATTATTCAGTGGTGGTGTTGAATTTTGACTTTGCTCCCTCGTGATTCACTTTTACGTATCATCTAACGCACAGGGGAGCTGTTTGCCCAGGCTCCCGTTGAGGAGTACCCTGGCATTGCTGTCGAAACAGTCAGTGACTCAAGTCGTTACTTTGTGCTACGCATCCAAGATGACAACGGTGAGTAAACCGTTGATTGCGACACTTTAAATATTTGAACTGTGCTCGTAATTTTTGTTTTGTTTAGGGTAGTGCTGCTTTTAAAAAAAATAAAGACAATCTTTGCTGGTCTTGAGTGAGGTAATTAGGAATTCCAGCCGTATGTTTAAAAAGATTTACAATGACACCAAACATTATACAAAGGGATTTCCCGGCGCTACCGCAGCCGGCGAAGAAAGATGGTCATTTTTAATGGAAATACAAGGGTTAGAATTAAAAGGATTATTTCTGAAAACATACTTGGAGGAAGGCCTTGATGAGAATGTATGTTAGGTAGCTCATTTTAGTTACTAGGATCACTAGATGGTGCATTTATATGGACCTGTTTTTATGGCAAAAATCAATATTTTCACTTATTTTGCACTACAGCCTGAGCTCACTCTGACTCTTTTTGCAAACATGGCAAAGGCAGAAATTTACATCCCATGTAAGACAGTTTATCCAATGGGAATCTGTGTTTTAATCCCTATTTTTACATTTGAGGCTAGTTTAGGCAACTAATCTACTGGCCAGAACTTTCCTCATAGTGTTTGTGTAACATAAAGTGCTTTTAGACCACAAAGAAGCAGTTCAGTCCTTCAAAACTTCACGAGGTGGTTCACCTTTAAACGTTGTGGGTACTGTGGTTGTTAGTAGTCCTTATTATGATTTATTGAGTGTTTTTAAGCTGCTTCAGATGAGGTACTTTTTTCAGTTCTACAGGGACTTTAAAGTGACATAGAGGGATGTGGTTGGTTCATACGTAAACATGCCTGGCTGGCCAAGCAAATTAAATGCTCTTCAGCACTTTTATAACTAATATGTGATGTAAAAACAAAAGCTAACTGCCATGAAATGCTTTCCTTTGAACCTGTGCAGCACAAAGTAAACCGGTCTGGTCTATTTCTGCTTCTTCTGAACTTCTGTCTCTTTCAGACTTTGCTTTCCTCCCTTGTTGGTTTTGGTAAATATTGGTATATGAGAGACTTGGCTGAGACTTGATGCAGTGATCACAGAGAAATAAACGTGCATAGATGCCGTGATAAATGAGAAACGGATAAACCAAAAGAAAATTTTCACTCTGTTAAGAGTTAAAAACAATTATTATAAGCATCCTCTGTGTGTTTACTTCCATTTTGCTCACTGAAGTTCTTGACTTCTCTACGCTTCATGCTTTAAGTTCCAGTAATCAGAGTGACGATCTACAACTTCTGAGGTGCCTGCTAGAGTTCAGTGTTTGAATGTAATAAAGTGGTTTAATAGGTTTTATTGTAACGGTTCTACTCTAACGATGTTTAATCTTTCCGATTCTCTGGAAGGTCGCAGTGCGTTCATAGGCATCGGGTTTGCAGACCGAGGAGACGCGTTTGACTTCAACGTTGCACTTCAGGACCATTTCAAGTATGCAGCAACTCAACACTGTTTTTAACTACACGAGTAATGGACAATTTCTAAAAAAGTATTTATTTCATCTTCTCTAATCTTTTAACCTTTTTGTTGTCCTTGATCTTTTTCAGGTGGGTAAAACAAGAAGATGAATTTACCAAGCAGGCTCAGGCTCCTGACTCCACTCCTAAACTGGACCTGGGCTTCAAAGAAGGACAGACCATTACTTTAAATATCGGGGTACTTTGAGTTTAATATAATTTAACTGGCATAAATTGAAACGTCAAAATTGCTTTCCACATAAACGTTTAGTTTATTTTTACCACAAATTATGTGGTAGGGAAGTAACTCTGTTAAACTCAGGGTTAAACATCGTTCTGGTTGTTTGTGACGTTTTTATTTTTTAAAGCTTTGAAGCTACTTTGTTTCAAATAAAATTATGGGTACAACGTTAAAACTTATGGTTGTTTTTCTTTTAGCAATCGAAAAAAAAGGAGCGTTCCCGTCCACAAGGATCAGGAGGCCTCGGTCTCCTTCCTCCTCCTCCGGGAGGCAAGCTCGCCCCACCCCCTTCATCCAGGTCTACTAACCATAACACACAGCCATCACCAGGAGGAAGTGACCCTGGTGGGTAATTTATACTTAAATATATAAAACACAAGAGTGCTTAAACAATTTCAGACTGTTTTTTTATGATGAGAAATCAATGTATTACAATCTCAGTCTAATAGGTTTTTTTATGTGATAAGTTTTGTGTTTCCTGTTTGGCCTGTTGATGCATGCCTTAAACTTCTAAACCACATTTTACGGTTGAGGCTTTATCTCCTGCTTTCATGTGCTGAGATTTAAAGACGCCTCTCTCCTCACAGACCTCTGCAGCCACCTGTATATAGTTACAGCAAGTGAAATTTTGGTTTTGGTGCTCAAAACATTTGAACAATTCAACAGAATTCTTATGATCGAGTTAATATGGATTTGTGACGAAGGAAACTGCTTTTGATTTGATTTGATTTGAGGTTTTTCTAGACTAAAAGGAGAAACCGTGCGAAGACTGACTGCCTTCCGTTTCCTTGTGTTTGAGTGGCAGCACATTTTTAAAGCTCAGCAGATTAATGACCCACCAGGCCTCAGTCTCAACTAAGACCTGGTGGGTCATGTGACCCAAGGGCAGCGGGAGGGTTAAATGAAGAACATTTGCCGTGCAGAAACCTTTAGCTCAGGTGTGTCAAGAATGTAAAGCTGCATTTAGAAAGGTTCTGCTTGTTTTTGATCGATTAAATTCAAGACAACACTCATAAAGTCGAATTTCTGACCTGTTTCTGTCCTTTTTATTACCCATCAGGTTGTTTGCTCAACCTGGACTCCAGCAACTCCAACTCAGTGGCTCCGTCCAACCCTTCTTCCACGGCCGGGTCTGACCCGTGGAGGGACTTTGACTCCGTATCCCAGCAGTGAGGACGCCATTTGTTTTGATTTCCTTCGCCGTTTGCATTTCTCGCTATAAAATTTAATCAAGAGCTCTTTTTTGGAAATTCATTTTCAAAAATCCTATATCTCTCTGCCGAGCAGGGTAACCCTCCGTTGGTTTTATGTTCCTCCAGTCTTAATCTGACATCCAGATCTACTTTACCTCCTGGACGACTTTATTTCCCTGTTTGTGTTGCTAAATGCTGTTCCTACAGTTCACATAATGGAGATGTCAGGGGAAGCATCATCATATCATAAACATACAATTAACAAAAAATTATGTACAGACAAAATTTATTTAAAATGTATATATTGTCAGTAGTTTCCTGAATATTGACTGTGGTTTCGTCACCTTCATGTACTGTAGCTTCTTCCCCAGCAGCAAGACCGACTTTTTGCACTGACTGACAACTGAGTCCATCTTTGTAGTCAGTAATTCAGAAAGTCTGGATTCAGAGATCCTCTCATGTTTGAGATTATTGCGACGGTTCACCGCAGAATTGATTTAACTTGAAAGAATCTTGTCAGTCCGCAGCTGATTTACCGAACGGCGGAGCTCCCTGGCTCTCTCTGCTCGGCTCTTGTGGCTGCGCAGCTGCTCAGCACGAACTCCAGCGGGCTGCGGGAGCCGAGCCTCCGTTGTAAATCAAGACACATCGAAGTAGGGGTGTTGCATCGGAGAGGGTCTTAAGAAATGAAAACGAGGCAACGAGCACTTTTATCTTGGCCACAAGGGGAAACGAGCGACTTCTTCCGCGTTGTGTCATTTGTCCCCTGCGCAGCTGTGACCGCTGAGTCATCAGGGTCGTGACCTCTCTTTCATTAAATAAGTGTGTTTCTGGTCGCGCTCAGCCCGAGGTGGGCGTTGATCTGTTTAACTCTTTATTTAGGAGGTGATCAAGTAATCAGCCAGAGTAATGTCGAGTTTAATTGTATTTATTTTTGGTAAGAAAATGGGAAACCAAGCCAGTATGTGTTTGCGGGATTGTTTCGTTGTGATTGTTATTCTGTACTAAATTATAAGGAATTATCTTTGCACCAGTATCACATGCACGTGTGTCGTGTCTGATGTGCAGTGGCATGTGGTGTGGTGACGGATGCCTGGAGCTCGCGTGCATACACATACACATACCAAGTATTCGGGTGTTTGTTGTTTATTGTCCAAATCATATGCATCTGTCTCAAATATTATGTGTAAAGATGTATGGAAATAAATATGCAAATGTAAAAAAATACACTGAATACAGTAAATGTAACTTTTGTTCTTTAAAAGAGCAGAAAGAAAAATAAACTCTTAAATGATTTGCTCAAAAACAACATTTTGTGGTATTTTATTGGCTAAAATCGTGCACAGTATATCAGATTGTATTGTCTTTTACAGTCGTTTGGGTTTTTTTCAGTGCGACTACAGGCCCATTACTACAGTACTGTAAAATAATCATAAACCATGAGAGGCATGATCTGCGTCACATAAAATGAGCACAATCTAAACATTCACACACAATTTAAAAAGAAGAATAACGTGATCGGACACATGACTGTAGGTAAGAAAAAGAAATCCCCTCAGAGCTGCTGAAAGCTGGATGTGTTGAGGCACTGTTTTCAGTGGCGAGCGCACCCGTGTCCTGGGCACTGTCAGGCTTTGTTTGCCCACGTTTTGGGGTTGCCACGGCGACTGTGACAGCGTTTCCTCATAGTTGTCCTTTCGATGCGCCTGGGCCACCCGGACAGCGCTCTGCACAGTTCAGCTGACAAAACACAATGGTTTTTTGTTAGTTTTTTTTTTATTTTAGGGTTTCGTTACACTTGTTTTTAATAAAAGCTGTCTCACCTCTCAGGTAGTCGTCTTGCTGGCACACCATCCTCACACAGATCTCGTTGTTGATCACATACATACGGGGGAGGCTGTCGTCAGAAACGGGATAAAACCAGAACTTTAGGAGCCATCTTTTAATGAAATATACATGAGTTGGGCTGAAATATTAACCTTTTTGAGAATGTTTAATCAAAATAAAAGCTTCAAAACTGTAATTAAATGATAAATATATGAGTCAGTAAAAATAATACTCGTGTAATGGTAACATTAACAAGAGAGCTGGTTTGTACGTCTGTAAGAAATGTTTTCAGAATGTTTCCGACACAAGAAGCTTCTCAAGCATTTAAACATGGAGGTGGTGCTATCATGGCTTTTGGCTTGTTTTGCCTAATTGGGTCAAAACATGATTTGAGTAACGAAGATTTCTCAATTAAACCTGAACAGTTTGAAAAGATAACATTGAAAGATTTACTCGTGGACACAGATAATGTCTGTGGATGAAGGTTTTGATGAGTCGTGTCTATTTAAACAGATGAGTCATCACCATCTAGATATTTCCAAGCTGCTGCTTTTTAATGCAGAAAAAGAGGATTTAGTTTTAGATACTGTAGCTGTGTACCTTTTTTGTTATTTATGAATAAATTCAACATCCACATTTTTGTGCTTTGATTTAATGACTTATAGTTTTGTTCATTATGGTCAAAGGAAGTTATGTTTTTAGTCAATCTATTATTTTTACGTCAAGCAAGTTATTTTGTTGTAAAAGCACACAAAAAGGAAAAGAAAACACAAAGTTGCTTTAACTTGGCTTTATTTGGCGCAGAATGAATTGTATTTTGTTGCTAACAAAATTTTGAGCAGCAACGACGAGTCAGAAAATAAATCCCACTGTTGATGAAAGAGTCTAAATAAAACTGGACCTCCAGAAAAGTTTTAGATTACCTGTAGAGACAGAGCCTGCCAAGACATCTCTTTATGGGCCTGTGAACGGAGTACATCCTGGTGCAAGGATACATCTCCTCCCTGCAGTCTGTAGAGGCACAAGAAACTCTTTACATCTCATAAATCCATGGCTGTTGGGAACCTGTTTTAGTTGTGGGGCGCTATATGAGAAAGCTAACAATGCTAAGCAAAATAATGGCACTTTGGCCCAAAATGGAGGACAACCAAACAAATATAGAATGACCAGGGGCAGTTGGCCCAAAGGGACCTCTGCCACTGGAAAAAATATCCTGCCGTCCCACTTGTAGGCTTGTTAATGTTTTTTTCAGCTTTTGTACAATGTTGAAAGTCAAGGACAAATCCACATCCATATCCTAAGTTACTGATTTGATATTCTCACACACCCCTCTTGAGTTTCAAATTGCTTCAGGAAAGGTTTTACAATTAGACCTACAGTAAATGTATGCACTCAGATTTTATGACACACAACACTACACAAATGACACAAAACAACACTTAACTGAGTGCTAATTGTCAGCAACTTTACTTTTTCACTTGTTTTTAGATCCACAACACATTACCACTGCTGGTTTATGTATGGGATTTTCAAAACATCAAACTGGAATTTAAAGATACCCAAAACTCAAAATATACATTTTTACGTGTTTTATTAAACATTTTTCAAATTCATTTTTGCATTGTATTTGGATATCTTTAGCACCCCTCAGACTAATGCTGCAGCACCCTCCGCACCACTACTTCTTACAGCCTTGTATAAGTCACCATAAAGGTTATAAAAAAGGTCAAAAAGTGAGTCCCCTCTCCCAGCGTGCAGTCTCTTACTATCTGGGGTTCCTCCAGATATCCCAGGGTTCTCTAGAAAAGGGAAAGGAAACAGGATTAGGCCAGAAGAAAAACTTCCTTCAGGGTGACAGGAGTCACTCATCATCCTGATCCCCCCCAAAAAAAAGAAAAGAGTGTGCTTTATGAGGAAAAGAACATTACCGGTCTGCTGGGCCTGGACTACAGATGTGAGAGCTGTGGAACAGAAACCAGATGAGGGAGGGTCAAAAACAAAACATGCAGCGATTCAACCGTAACTAAACAAGCTGATTCCTGTGTTTCGTTTTTCTTTCTTTATTTGTTCTTTTTTTTGGGGGGGGGTGGCGTTACCATAGAAACCGCAGAGTAGCAGGACCACTGGGAGGCTGCCCATGGCTTCAACTTGGACGGTGGTGAACTTTACAAGCTGCAGGGAAGAGGAAAAGGAGTCGGGGTGATTTCACTGGAACTGCTTCATATCCTCACTGTGATATAACTGCTGTTTATGTTTCCTTTTATCCCCCCCCCCCCCCCCATCTGTGTATGAATGCTCCTCACATTCCAGGTTGCTGTAATGTTTTCCTTCAAGATGTGCCTCAGTTAAGAAACACAGACGTGCAGCCACGCTTTAGGAAGTTATTGTTGCCATAAAACAGGGCCTGAGCTCATTCCCACGTGTTTATTTCATCTAGAACTTATTGGAGGCTTGTAAACACCTTGATAAAGTAGCAGCGGAGCGGCTGAAGGAAAACACCTCACCTCTGGAAATGTGGTTTGTTTTTTTTTCTTTTCCTTCCTCGCCTGACTCCTGGTTCCCCCCGTCTCTCCACTCTCCCGCCCAGCATCATTCCTCGTGTGATGTGTCAGAGCAACTTTGGAGTCCAAAATGTGAGTCCTCTCAAAAGAATGTGTTTTTTGTGCCCCATTTGAGCTTTCTCCCCCCTATTTATACCCCCCCCCCCACCCCCACCCCGTTTCCTTACACTTGCATGTTTTTTCCCAGCTTTATTTTTAGACATGTCAGAGCTTTCCAGCTGTAAAGTCATCACAAACCAGTTAAGTTGTTTTGATCTACAGCTTGCAGCAGTGATACTGAGTGTATAAAGTCTGTTGAAAGTGGTGCATTGTCCTGATCGAGATGTGTTTCTTCTCTGCCCACTGCTTCAGCGTTGCATCACATCATAAATTACAAAACTTCCATGTCTGTTTGGATCAGCACAGTCCTTGCATTTAAAGGAGGACCCCTGCTTCAGTCGGGGTCTTTGGATTGGAGTTGTGTCCTCCATCTGTTCTTACAGAATGTGCAAAAAAACAATCCAGGTAGAAAAAAAAAAAGAAATGAACTCGTACTCACATCGTTTGGCGTCGTCCACAACTTCTTTAGTTTTATGAATCTTTTGTCCGCTTTCCCCTCCTTCCATCTCCTGCACCCTCCTCCTCCTCATCATCATCTTCTTCCTCCTCCTCCTCCTCAGGACAGATTCATGTTTTTCATCATTTCTCAGCCACAGTTGGGTTAAACTTTGGAAATCAACAACAGTCCTTCTCCTTTCATGTCTGCTTGTTTTGTGGATTCTGTAATAGTTAGCTGAAGTTAATGTGTATGTCGGTTCAAATACAGAAAATATTGTTGACGTGACCCACCACACTTTGTTTCTGAACTCTCTGTAATTCTGCTCACATCCTTTTGTTCTGTGACTCTTGCAGTTGAAGATTTTTGCAAATCGCTGTTTGGTTGAGCTTACTGTTTTGCTGCGGAATGAAATCTGGATGTTTGGGCACAAAATGCTAATAACTTTGCATTCCTAACTATTGAATATTAAAGATTTAAGAGTAAAGTGTTGCCTTTGAAGTATTTCCATCTGGACCTTAATATCCTCAAAATAAACATGTGATCAAATACTGTTTGGACCATAAGCCTGATGTCAAGTAAGGCTTGTTGTGATTCAACCAATCATGCTAACAGTTTTACATGAATGTCAGCATTAAAAAACAAAAGTAAACTGCTGTAAGCTGTCTTGTGATCAAAAAAATCTGTCCTGCTGCTCTGCTTCAATGTCTAATCACTTCTTTGATTCAACATTTAACATTTTTAAAACATTTTCCTGTGCTTTTTTTGTGTGAAACAACGATTAGAATCATCAGACATGTATTTCCCCCAGCATATTTTTTATAATTAATAATAATCAACATTATACAAATATTACAAATAAAGTAGTTTAGAGATTTTTACAGATATGTAAAGGTTAAAGATACAAGTTACAAGTAGGGATGCAAATAGTCCAGAATATTTTTTTTGTGGTACTTTGCACAAACAGCAGATGGAGCAACGCACAAAGAAAAACATCTACAGGCTTAACTAGTGCTGTTCTCCTAGAGAATAAAATTCATTATTTTAACAATTATCATAATATCGTAGATCTTGATAAATTGTGATTTTGAACATTTTTTGTCATTTGTTTTCGAACCAGGATGTTTTTTTTTCCTCAAAAGGCTCCCAAGGCAAAATAAAAGGCTTCAAACACGCTTAAAAGATTTTCCATAACAAGGATAAACCGGTCAACACATCAATCTGATCTGAGATCTGATTTACTTTGATTTGATTTATTTAAAATGCTAAACAAACCTGTTTAGGCATAAAATAACAAATTATGACTTCACTTGAGCCTGCTTGTTTAGTTTAGTTTAATTTAAATACGGAAACGTCATAAACATTTAAATAAAGCTTCTGCTGGAGGAGCAGAACGTTTTTGTTTCGTGTTCCTTCCCGTCACAAGTTTCAGTTCTTAGTCTTCTCTTCGCTTCCTGTTTCGTTGTCTTTAAAGTGTTTTGTTCATGTTTTTGATTAGTTTACTTTCCTTATTATGGTCCGCCAAGGTCCCATCAACCCACCTGCAGCTCATTGTAAATTCAAACATCTGAGTGTTCTCGTCTGAATCCCATCTTTGTTTTGTAGTACGGCCTGAGCCCAGTTTGACTTCTTTCAGCTTGCGTATTCCTGTTTTTGCAGCAGATTTTAGTTATTTTAACCTGCTTGCCCCCATGAGTCAGATGATGATTGAAAAGAAAAATCAGCTAATTGGCTTCTGAGGAAAATATTCACTACAGATGTAATCAGAATAACAAATTTAATCTCTTCCTGATCACTGATTCATGCAAAAAGCTTCAAACAAATTTAACTGTGGTACTGATGCATCAACATTGAAGTGTTCTTATCACTATTTTTCTGTTATTATACATTTCCACCCTAATTTTTAGATTATCTTCAGAAAAACCCAGACAAAAATACATCGAAAAGTGCAGTCTAATTTCCCCAGGTGGACAATAATGGACTTTGGGTGAAACATATGAAGAAAACCAAATTTTCTTAGAAGCTTTGGTTCTTTTTTCACTGAAAGAGAAGCAACAATAATGTTTGAGTGTGAACTTCATTCTTCTATTTATTTATCTGTTGGATTCACAAGATATCTGATGAACAAATCTGAATAAAACTAAAACAAAATAAATCCCTCCACATTTCCTGATTCACAGTGAGCCACGATAACGTTTCTCTGTCAACAACCCAGGCCTTTCTGGAACATTGTACAAACAAGTGTGGCACAATGACTCGGCAGAATGAAACCAAAGATCAGCAGCAGAAACATTGTAGATTCCTTCACTTGGAGAAAGACATTTTAACCAAATATGTAGCATCTATGATACTAAATGTAAAGCTATCCTGCATGTCTCCCATACGGTAGTTTGTTGAAGTGACAGTGACAAACATATTTTCTGACCCTTTGTCTCTGAGAGCCTTTGTGTTGAAAAGCTGCCTGACGCTAGGGGAACCTGATCTACAGCAGCCCCTGTGGACGCCACCAATACAAATATTATCACCGGTCCCCATGAAGACGGCACAACCCCCTTATTATGGAACAGCTCGGCTCAAGAGGGACATACTCATCATCCTCTTGACATATTGGGGCTACGTGGGCTCCAGGGAGAGCCGGCGGGGGGTGTCTCTAACAAGGTCGTCCGGGGGAGGCAGACGACAGCTTGACAGATGAGGGCAGAGTAAGCAAAAAGGTGGGTGGAGGGGAGAAGAGGAGCCACCAATCCTGCAGTCTCATCAACCTGCCACTCTCTTCGTGGTGCTTCAACTTGAAAGGAGGGGGAAAAAAAACCTGCTGAAATGGGTGGGATTGACAGAAAAAGAGCAGTGAAGGAGTCAGGTGGTATAACAGGAAGCTAGAATGAATAAGACAAGCATGCCAGACTGTAAACACATGATAATCTCTCCACTTGTTTATTAGGTGGATGGTATTGCAGGACACACGCCAGCTCTGCATACACCTGACCTCGGTTTCACCCCAACACACTCCCCTCCTCTTCTCCCAGACTCTCCCTTCGTTTGACCAAACGGCTACTTTGAGTTTGGCTAATAACAAATGAGATTGAGCAGTCTTTAAACAACCAACTTTAAAATGTTTTGTTTTTTTTTAGCAATTCCTGCACGTTACTGTAGAACGTTTCACAGTTTTGGGTGTTTTGATTTGTGTTCCTGTTTCAGATTTAGGTAACCACTTTCCTGTACTTTATTTCAGTTCTGTTGGTTTGTTAGTATTCTTAGTCATCTGTTTTTTTAATGGCATTTTAAGGTTTGTTCCAGCTCGTGTTTGCTCAGCTCTCCATTGCTCACACCTGTAATCCATCACTGCTCATCTCAGCTGCTCTGACTCACAAATCAACCCTCTCAGCAGAAACAAGCTTCTTGTTTCCTCCGACGCAGTTCTCTGTCCGGTTTGATCTGATTTGTGATTTCATTTAACTGAAACCACAAACAAGATGAATGTTATCTGCACTGTAACATGCAGCCAGACAACAAACAGGAAGTTAGGTAGAACAAACAAAACAAAAAAGGCTTGGTTGCTCAAGTGTTCTTTGGCCGCTTTCAGGATTTGGCAATGAGATTTCTTGTTTTGCTTCACTCTGGCTCCAATGTCCGGATCTGCTTTGGCTCGCTTTCTTCACGACAGGTGACTTTGTCGTTAGATATCGAACATCGTTTCTATTTTGTGCTGTTTAAGTTTCATCTGGATCAGGTCTTCTCAAAGATCAGGAGTTTTTTAACTGGAAGCTTTACCTGAGATGCTTTAAAATTAGTGACACAGATTATTAGGTTTTGTGCTAAAGCCTTATAGTAGCGTGAAATTAGAGTCTTGCTGACATTACACGTGTGAGTGCGGGCTTCTTGGGTGTCCAGATCAGATACAGTCGCTCGTCTTCACAAATGTTTGCCTCGACTTGGAAGCACATATAGATGTAAGCTGAGCTCCGTCGGCCCTGCGCTGGATTTCAGTTTGTGCCAGCAGCCTTGCGTGTCTCGCTGTCCTGGTTTCTCCTGTTTTCATCCCGGCTGCTATGTGTCCTTCTGAAGTTCCAGCAGATTTGCACCTTGATCAGCATCTTGGCGTTGGCCCTGTTCCTGTGGTCTGCAACATGTGTTGGTTCTCCTTTTACCGATTCTTCCCCCACCTAAGTGTCACATGAGCCTCGTATTTTTTTTCCCTGAAAAATAAAGCGGATCAGTTTCTTTCCTCTGTACCTAAAAAGTGCTTCATATTCGCTATGGCCTGGGGAAAAAAAGGGTCCAGAATTTGAGCATATATGGGAAGAAGCAGGAAGCAGATCTGAAGCAAATACGTACGTAAGTGGAAAAGGTAACAAGCAGATATGCGTAAAGTAATCTGCACAAGTGCTGAGATGAAAAGAAAAATGATCTGAGGGCTTAAACGGAACAAAATGGATAAGAGCGTCCCACCTGATTGTGGTGTTCCAGGCCTCTGGGCGCCAACACGACCTGATTTTTGCATTTGGAGGCCTGCGGAGTGCGGATAGTCAGAGGGAGGTGATGATGTGCTTTAGCTGTGTGAATAGATGGGTCCTGGGATCTATTTATAAATCCATCTGGATGGACTCTTAGCGAGGGTTAGCAGAGGCCCTGCTGGCACATTCACACCGCACTTTAGCAGTTGCTACTAGCGGGGACCCGGTCCAAACTGAAATTGCGATACTCTGCACGTTGCAAACGGGGAAGTTGAGACAAATTTTAATTTAGCTCCATCTAAAGTAGAGCAGAGTTCTGTTTCACTGCTCTCGTGTAGCAAGGAGTGTGTTGCCACTGCAGTAATGGCAGGAATGCATTTCTGTCAACTAAATGTCAAACTGATGTCACTTAAAGTTTGTTTTAGTGTGAAAATCTTTCCCTAGAGAACATTTAGGACTTCATAACAAGGTAACAGTAGCTCCAGACTTAAATATTTGAGTATCACATCGCTTGAATGGATTTTAAACTGGGTTTTTTTTAGCCATAAAGTGTTTAAGTTCACATGTATTTGTCTGACTTCCTTTAAATTAGCTTTTTAAATAAATATGGCTTTTTCTTGTTAGTTTCTTTTTACAGCAGACCGACTAGGACGAAGATTGCTCTGGTGACAAATTGCATTGTTCTTTCTAATTTTAGATGGATTCTGCTGCACCTGTTGCCTCACCAGATGCTGCTGCTGTGAATCAATGCACAAATCAGCCTCTTATGACAACAGCATTTTAAAATGTCTTACCTTATTGAAAAACTTTTTAAAAAGAAGCCCAAAAAATTCAAGTTGGAAGTTAACATGTAATGCTTGAAATGAATGATAAGGTTGTATTTTGAATAAAAACAGATTTATTGTTTTGTTTACAAGAAACAGTGAAAACCTCAAACACTTTTTATGTAACTAATTATTCTGAGCGCTCACAGAAATATATAAAACACCTGATCAGGTATATTTACAAACGATATGTAAAAAGCAGCACCTTATACGAGTCATTTCTACAAAAATAATACAAAAATAATCATTACAGTCCTGAGGCAAAGCTCATCTCTCCCCTCTTCCTTCCCTGAGCAGCTCCTCTTCTACTCCTGTTTCTCGGATCTTCCTGGCCTCCTTCTCAGCCTCCTCTGCCCGCCTCCTCTCCTCCTTGGCTGTCTCCATGAGCCACGCACCCCCCAGGTAGCTCAGGATCTCCTCTGGGCTTCCTCTGTGTTGAGGCTCTGGGTGCAGCAGCTCCTTCAGAAGAGTCATCACTAATGGGCTGAGTCCCTCGAACTGCTTGGGAGGAGGGTTTTCTCTCTGCTTCTGCTCCATGACTGAGTAACTGTCAGCGTCCTCGTCGTCCCTCCACTTCACGTCTCTGGTTTTGTCCCTCTCAGCCTCGAGGTCAAACCACTTTACATATTTGCAGAAGCCGGGGTCATCGCGGGTGCTCTCCTCCCAGGGGAAGCAGCCCGTCAGGAGGCAGTAGACGAGGACCCCGAGGGCCCAGCTGTCGATGCAGGGCTGCACCGTGATCCAGATGTCCTCCACTTCCACCTCCTCCTCCGTCTCCTCACTCAGCCTCCTCTCCATCTCTTTCTCGGCCGTCTTGGCGGCTTCCACCTCCGGCGTGCAGAAGGGCGACTCGTACCACACGGCTCGGACGGTGCTGCCGGTGGCCCGGGTGAGACCGAAGTCCCCCAGCTTCACCCAGCGGCAGGAGCTGTCGCACAGGAAGACGTTCTCGGGTTTGATGTCCCGGTGGACGAAGCCCAGGGAATGGAGGTGTGTGACAGCGCCGCTCAGCTGGGACATCACCCTCTGGACACAGTCTTCATTCACCCCAACCTGAGGCAGACAGACAGAGGAGTAAAGAAGAGTCACTCTCAACCAGAGGCTTTATCACATCAGACACAGACAGATGTGGGCCAGCTCTGGTAGTGTTGACACTGTTTTTACATGATGGCATGCCATAACTGGCCCAGTTGTGGTTTGGTTTTATGTGGCCCAAATCTGATTTTATGTGGTTTATGTGATTTGGTTTATGTGGTGCTGCATGGCCCATGCATGGACCACCTCTGGCAAACCATATCTGGTCCACCGGCATCTGGGCAGAGGGCTAGAGTGTTAGTGCCTTTTGTGGGCCAGAACTGGGCCAGACACATTTTGCTATGTGCACTGTTTTCCTAAATTTTCAATTTAGGGACAAGAACTTAGTTACAGAAGTCAGGTCGAGTTAGTAACTTTTCACAGCAAAGAGAAGTTGTTAAAATCACTTTGAAATGATTTAACCTATTTTACTTATAGGGACAAATGAAAACTGGGTCCAGATATTTGCAGCTCTCAGTCAGTTTAGCACACATTAGTGAAAGGGTTTAGTTTTTAATTTTTCTGAAACAAATTAATTTGAGTGGTTTTGACTTATTTTGGGTTCCATTTCTGATAAAAGTCCTAATAAAGTATAAAATATTTCAAAGTGGTTGCCTTGAACCAATGTGCTCCTTCAATTTAGGTCAAAAATAGAGTTGTACCTGTTTTCTGTAAGTGGTAAGAACTTAATATCTAACTAGCTCCTATTTATTTTGTTTTTTCATTATACTATAGAGAAAATGAGTTGAATAATAAGTGGAGGTGGAGATGATTCAGCATTTTAGGTCTGGTTGAAGCACTTTGGCGTTGAGGCAATATTGTCTGCGTCATCAGAACATTCGCTGACGCTCCTGGAAATCCCTGCTTTGCTTTATGCAGGGACCCTTTATTCTTATCATGGCTCTGTTGTGTTCCTGGCAGAGGCATAAACACAGAAATAGGTCTGCTGGAGGCTGTTATCAAACACGTCTCAAGTTTTTTTACTGGCAGGAATAACAACTCAGTGTCTGGATCAGCTGTGCAGAGAAAACGATGATCAGCACAAAAAAGCTGTGTTTTGACAGGCATTTATCAATAAATATCCAGTTTTATCACTTTGAATATTTCTTGCAGGCATTGTGTAACCAAACAGGGAGGGTGGGGGGATGTTATGTTTTGTGCAATAAAAACACTTGGATTAAAGTTATTTTTTTCATGTTTTCATGCAGGAAATTAGTGGAAAATCTAAATGTAAGCCATGCCACACAGCAGCCTAACTGACCTCTGACACAATGACACTGTAGAGGTCGCCATAGAGACACGCCTGCTGGGCGAAAACATAGTAGGAAGGCGTGGAGAAGAAGATGCCCACGGCCCGCGTCAGAGAAGGATGGGTGCAGTAAGAGAGGGAGAGGTTGTATTCGCGCAGGAAAGAGGTGAGGGAGGTGGACTGGCGAGGGAAGAACTTCAGAGCCATGGGAGTTCCTGATGGGAATGGAGCAACGGTAAAAAGTAGTGAACAATGCTCTATTTAAAACCTCTCAGCATTGTTTGGGCTGCACGTTAAGCCCATCATCGACACCGTAAGCCAACGTAATCTCCCTTTGGAACGACTCAGCTTCGCTCCAGCTGCTGCGGTTCAGGCCCAGAGAATTTATCAAAGCACATTGTTGCAGCAGCAGAAGCACAAAAGGTTAAAGGAACACATGAAACACATAAAAACCCAAGTCAACCACTAGTTGGAAGAGGTGAAGACCCATCTTTTAGCAGCAATAATTCTCAATAGTCTCTCATATGGTTGTGGAGGGATTTTGGCCCACTCTTATTAACAACATTGCTGTAGTTCTTTGAGGTTTGCAGACATTCATCTCTGCACAGCTCTATTGGGGTTCCAGCTCAGGTCTGGACTGCTGCAACACCTTGATTCTTTTTGTTTTCCAGTCGTTCTGTTGGAGATTTGCTGCTGCGTTTGGGATCATATAGTTCTGTTTCCTGACCCAGTTTGGATCAAACTTCACTTGTCACATTCAGGGCCTGGCACAGTCAACTCAGTAACTGCAAGGTTGCCCAGGTCCTGTGGATGCAAAACCAGCCCAAACCATCAACCCTCCACCACCGTGTTTAACAGTTGGTCAGAGCTGTTTGTGCTGATTTGCTGTGTTGCATAGTTTTCAGTTTTCGTGGTGGGTAAACACTGACCTCTCTTCCTGTGCACGGCCAGCATGACCTTTCCGTACGATCCCTGTCCCAGGAGCTTCAGCACCTGGAAGTGTTTGGATACTTTTAGGCTGGGCAAGGACTGCGCTGACAGGAAACATAGCTCGTCAAGTTCTTGAGCTGCCACCGCCTGGACACACACGCAAACAGACACACAAATCCAGATTCTGTGTCACTGCAGCGCAGGCTGGGGATTTGATTCTGTGGCATCAAGAGAAATAGGAGCCGCAGTGAGCGGCACGGTGACAGAGAGCTACGAAGAATGAAGTGTGCCTCTGAAGCTGCACATTCTGGAAACGAAACATGACATGAGCTGCAGAACATAAGTCTCGTAGATCTCGTTAGCTGTTAATATGAAACATTTATTTGCTTCTCCTGTTTTGGGAAAAAAATAACTTGTGCCATTCCAGTTCTACTGGCAGAAAATAGTGGACTATATCACCTTTGCCAATCTGGGTGGATTTTCTCTGATGTTTACAGTGAACTGGATTAATTCCTGACAATCACAACATATGGTACTGTCATTTTGCTCCCTGTTTCCATCATCATCTGTTGCATAAAAGTCATCATGATTTCCTTTGAAGTGGATCTCCGCCGCACGCCCCTGTAAACTATAACGGGTGTGAACAGCTAAGACACGCAGCTTAACACAAAAGATACAGCGATCAGAGGTGGATAATATATTTTTGCTTGTGACCTTTCACATGTTGTGTAACTAAGCAACAGATGGGAAGTAAATTGTTATTGTCACAAGAAAAGGTTGTAAATCTGTTTTTTTATTTAATTTAATTTTTTACCAATTATCATTCTGTACTTTTTGTTTTAGATTAATGAGTATTTTATGGAGAACATAAACAGTTGAATCAGGACACGGAAAGGTTCAACCCAGCAAATTATCTGAGGAACACCCGATGGTTCAAACACAACCAAAAGACCTAACGTTCCCTTCAGAAAATGCATTTCGCCTGCCACCGTTCAAGCCAGAGTTTAAAACTAATCTCATCCTTTGATCAGAAGGAACGGAGTTTTGACTGTTACATGTTATCAATATCAATACTTCTACACCTAACTTTAAATCAAAATCTGCAAAACTGACTGAGTTATAGACAATTATTCACTTTTAGATGAGCATCCAAATATGGGCGGCACGGTGGATCAGTTGGTAGAGCTGTTGCCTCTCAGCAAGAAAGTCGCCAGATCAAATCCCGTCCGGAGCAATTTCTGAGTAGAGTTTCCATGTTCTCTCCATGCTTGTGTGGGTTTTCTACGGGTACTCCGGTTTCCTCCCACAGACCAAAAACATGACTGTTAGGCTAATTGGAAACTCTAAATTGTCTCTAGGTGTGAGTGAGAGAGTGGGTGGTTGTTTCTCTCTATGTGTCCCTGTGATGGACTGGAGACCTGTCCAGGTTAGCCCCTCCCCTCGCACTGGGACTGCTGGATATGGGCACCAGTGACCCTGAAAGGAAGAAGTCGGCAACAGAGGATGGATGGATGGATGGATGGATGGATAAACATCCAGTGACCCAATGGAATCTGTCCTCTGGTTCATTAAATATTTTGCTAATAGTACAGAAACACGCACACGGACTAAACATTACCGCTGCCTCACAATGATATTAATGAACAATGATGGACGATATTAAATGTCAATTTATTATAAGTTAATTGAAAACAAAGAAAAAAATGCATGTGGAGCTAAAAGCTAATGTTTTAAACAGTTTGGTGGCTGCTAAGCATAAATATTTTTGAAGCTATCTCAATTATCCAAACATCAGTGAAGCTGAATTGCCTTAAATTGCATTTTCTGAAAACCTTTTAGACCCTAAAGAGGTCATGAAATGAGAAACTACTATCTTGATACAGAGTTAAACGTTGGTTTGGTGGAAATATATTTTGCTAAACCTTTTATAAAAACTTCATATTAATATAAATATTATTTATGGCGCCATGGAGAAAAACTGTGTAATTTTCATGGATACAAATCTTATCAATGTAATAACATCTTTGGTGGGGCGAAGTTTGTTTTTATGATCACAGTTTAGTTAAGAGATTTTGGCATTAGTGTAGAGTCATCTGCTAAAAAGTGTGTCAGCTTGGCTGAGAGGAATTTTAACTAACCGTCTTTTAATTTATGGCCTTTGGCACAGAGCAGCAAGGTTCCAACGCCAACTCCAACTGAGCTAACATCTTTAACATCCCAGTTAAAAGTAATCAACACGGAAAGCTGAAAATCCTCTAAGCTGCTTGTTATCGAGCCTCGAACCTGCAATTCCTCAGACTCTACCTGTGTGCACGTTATCATGACAACGTCAGCGTGATCATAAACTCTCAGCACAAGGAAATAAATGATTTTAATCTTTTAAATTAGTCTTAGTTTTTTCTTTGAACTTCAGCTGATTTTTTTGCACATTTTCAGTTCAGACCCTAAATATTTGTAGAGGATTATTTTTGTTAAGTTTGTCAGACCATCAAACTCTGATCTGTCCATCCATCAGGCATAAAAAAAGGCAGCTACACTCTAAAGTTGACACAAATCCAACAGCAACAAACCAGTTAAGAGACAATATAATTAGACATTTTGTGACAGTGTGTCACAAAACACAGTTTGTTCTCATTTATTTAGTTAAATTTATGTAAAACACCAGAAAATAACTGTTTGGCACATAAAAAAGTATTTTAGCAGCAGTAAGATGATTGCCAATGAGCTGTTTGATGAAAACGTGCTAAAAAGTTGACGATCCACTGAAAGATAATGCAACTCTCAGGTCAAAGTTCAACAAACCAAACAAAATGATTCCTCTGAACTGAATTGTCATTTATTGGACTGAAAATTTGTACAAAAGATAAAATAAAATACTTGAGGAAGTCTGAACACTTTAAGTGGAAAGTCTGGCTACACGGATGCAAAACTCGTGGTTTGAAACTGTGTTTTAGCTTTTTCTGACGTGTGTATCTGTGAACAACTGAACAGTGTGTGATACTCACTGTCATTGCCGCTTCGGTTGGATGATCTGTGTTCAGTTTGTCTCGGCTCTTTTCATATCTCGATCAGCTCAGGTCTGGAGAAATGCAATTAGTCTGCAGACTGGTCTGGTCCTCGTCTTTGCTCCGTGTTCACGTGTAAGGGAGCTTTATAGAAGACCCTCATCAATCTTTACTGGAAACTTAGATATTGGCTGTGTGCGTCTCCCCCAGGAGACATGGAGACACACACCAAGCTCTCTATCTCTCTTTTTCCACTCCTGTGCCAACACTCCCCCCCTCTCTCTCCTCCTCTCCAAACATGCGTGAACGAGCAACAAGATATTTCAAACCTCTTCCCCCCACCCACCACAGACTCGGTGTGCCCCCCAACTACAATATACAGCACTGTTAATATTCCACAGTTTCAGCCTGGGGGTCTTCATTCCTTCACTTCAGTTGTCACTCACACTCCTTTTTCTTTTCTTGTCCGTGTTTTATTTTTATTTTTTACCACCTCCTCACGTTGAGCCTGAGAGATCCAGGATTCCTGTTTTAATCAGCAGCTATGCTGGAATGATGGGAAGAGGCCAACGAGTTGTGTCCATGATCCCTGAATCATTGCTGGGATTACTGGGTACAACACATACACCTCTTTATTGTTCAACATTATTGTGTGTTGTTTTTTTTCTCTCTCTCTCTATGTCAGAGCTTCCCAAAGCTGGGATCAGAATCTAGTTCTATGAAACAAATGAGAAATAATCTTTGGTTTCCACATGACATCAGTCCTCAAGATTTTTATCACTTTTCAGGGATGTTTTCATCTTTGCATGTCTTTTCCTCTTGCTTTCCTCATTCACCTTCTCCCTAATCTCTCTCTCTCTCGCTAACAGCTGAAGTTATAAAACCCAGCTTCATACTGGACTCTGGTTCTTCTTTAGCACCAGCAGGCACTCAGGCCTCTCCTGCAGCTACTGTAGTAGCTTTAGCTTTAGTTTTGACACCTTGGTCCTCATCCTCTTCCTTTTTCTGTCCACTTCAGTAGAGTTCATTTAGGGCACATTCTGCAGCAGTGTGATTGCAACTGTCTTGACGGCTGTGTGTTATGTAACACAAACACTGGCTGCCATCACAACGTACATCCACACCCCTGTTCACACCACAGGGTCTTTCAGCCCCTGTTGTGACAACCAGCAGCTCTGCTCCAAAACTGGACCCCAACGTGCCCCTGGAGAGCCACTGTCATTCATTAATAGAGACTCAAAGACGCACACATGTACAGCATATATGATGAATGAATCATCGAGTCAAAGAGGGAATATTGTTTCATTTGACAAAACACAAATATCTGTTTATTTTAAGATCATCGGAAGAGGTAGGGGAAAGGGCGCCCCATGGTGGTTAATTGAAGTTACTGCAAAAATACTGGATTATTTTTAAATAAAATATTTAATGTAAATATCTTTAGTAGAGGGGAAAAATTAAAATAATGTTTCTCAGTTCAATTCAGACTATTTATCTATCTATCTATCTATCTATCTATCTATCTATCTATCTATCTATCTATCTATCTATCTATCTATCTATCTAT
>JAVKLF010000042.1:7769534-7782711 GCA_034783495.1 Millerichthys robustus
CTATCTATCTATCTATCTATCTATCTATCTATCTATCTATCTATCTATCTATCTATCTATCTATCTATCTATCTTGAACAAAGCTTTGCATTTCTACCTAGAAATGGTAAATATAACACTGTAAAACTGTCCGGTTGTATCTAATTCTTCCTTTCTTATATGTATTCATTGGAAGCCAAATTATTTCACTTTTATTAAAAACACTCTAATTCCTGATTATAACATAATGACTAAGCATCTTATAAATTAGGGTGCTAAATCGTATTTTTGAGACAAAATTGCGTATTTAATTAAAAAAAAAATGTTTTAGTAGCTTCCAGTTATGTCTTGGTGTTTTAGAATTTTGTGATACAATCTTAAAGTTATAGTATCTGATAAATGTGAGATGCTATTGGGAGATTCTAAGTCATAATTATGGTCTACTGTCACATAACTTAACATCTCATATATGTGATAAATTGTCTTTTTTTTCAGATTTAATTATCTATATGACTAGAGAATTTTAATAATGGCAGCACTGGTGCTCCATATAACCTAATCAATCCTCTGATAGACAAAACATAAAAGCAAAACAAACAAAAACAATGAAAGTATTCGTAAAAGGGGGAGGAGAGAAATGTATTCTTCCACCTATAAGGCATAAATATTAATGAACTCAAAGCTAAAATATATTTCTGTTTTTAATAAAAGATAATAAAGAATCATTACGGTAGTTTGTTCGTAGTTATCTTTCTGGACTTGAATTTTGGCGTGAAAAATGTCACTTAATTATTCATAAGCACCTCTTCCATCGCAGGAAAACACAGCTAACAGGGGGTGCGGTTCTTCCTGTAGGCGAGAACGGAACCGGAAATTCGGCCATCTCCTCGTACACTCAGGCTACACCAGGGTCAGTATTCGTTTCATTCAGCTGTTTATTGTGTCACGCTGTCTATATTTAGTAACTTTTTGTCATTTCGGGAGATTCTAATCGCCGCTGCCTTGAAGCAGGACCTGTCCCCACCGTCTTGTTCTTGTAAAGTGCAGAACTAGCATCAGAAGCTAGCTAGCTAGCAGCAAGTGATTTCTTTATCAGTCAAAACTGGCTGGTAACCTTCGTATCTAGTCTATAATAATTCAATGTTATGACAGGATCTCTGGTGTTCGGTGGCTGGCTTTTTTGTGTGAAGCAATTCCTTTTCGATCTTCCTCCTGAATACAGTTTTTTAGACTTCCCTGAGGATAGTGGCAAACTCTGCTAGTCAACAGTTTCGATTAGTTAGTTGCTATGTGGCTAAAGTGTTAGCTGCTAAATGACAGCTACGGTTAGTTGGGGAATTTATTTTAATCGCTTTTGTCGCAGACATCGCTGTCACGTTTCTCTGACAGTGCTGTACGTGCAGGTGTATATCTGTTGAATAAATTCTAACCTTTTGTCAACCTGATAGGTGTGACATGATGGTAAAGTGTATTTGAGTAACGGTTGTTTGCCTTATCTGGGCGGATGTGCCTCCTTTACTTAACTCTGCGATCCACATGGGAGGTTAGCGTTAGAGGGAATAAAGTAGTTTAGCTTAGATGTCAACTTTTGTCATTTATTGTTAACATTTGTTTTTGCAAAGTTGTGGAAATCAGCCTATTATTATAATATTTTAATAACCCTTTTTAAAATATACACCAAAACACAACCCCCTCAGAACTGTATCTTTTTTTACATAAGGCAATATGTTTACTTTTTCAGTTTGCATACTGACAGTTTCCTATAAAACTACCTGGAAGCCTCAGCTCTTCTGTTCCCAACTTAGTTTTAAAAAGCAATCTACCTCAAGCACAACGTGTGCTTGCACTTTGCCCAGAGACTTGGCCCAAGGTAATGAAAGCTATAGCATGGCAAACCGCTGAGAGAGATTCACAAGGTGAAGTGTCAGAATCAGGCCATGCAATACCAGACTGCAGGGTTTTGAAAGGCTTTTTAGTGGAGACAGATAACATGATAGTAGTGCTATATGAACCTGATTATTATATGGATCACTAATCGGGTTATCTGCGTAGAAGGTGAAGGAGTGTTGCTTTCAGTAAGGACAGTCGTTCGTGAACTTCAAACCCTGCTATTTATTTAGGAAGCTAGGTCATGGCATGAGTCTTGCTTGCTGTGCAGTATCTAAGTAAGACATCTGAGGGTCTTAAATACATATGAAATGAAGGCATGTGTGTTGTGGTTGCAAGCAGCAGAGTTGAAATGTCGCTTGATGCTTGAGGTTTTTGTCAGGGACTGCTTTTAAAAAGTATGTGGCCGGTCTAAACTTTGTCACAGAGCTTTAGGAGTCTCTGAAGTGATTTCTGTAGTGAAATATTTACACTGTGCTCATATTTGCGTGACATATGGCGTGTCAGGCTCATCAAAATATTAACAATGCATCAGATATTCAAGTATTCACTGCATAAACTGCTTTGAGTGTTATAAAGTCATTTTAAAGCAAAAGACAATTTGGCAAGTAAAAATATTTATTTTAAGTTATTTTGGACTGTGCAAAGGGCTACCAATGCTATACTTTTTAAACTCAATGTTATATAAAGATAAAAATACATTATAAGGATTGTTATATTTGAACATAACTTTATAGACTTATACGTGAATATAAGTACTTGAGCACAAATAACTGCATAGTAATAATGCAGGTGAATCAGACAAACATTTACTCACAAACAAGTACTTGTATTTATAATTTCAAAGTTAATTTACTCACTTTTGTTTTGCACAAAAGTGAATAAAATCTGTTTCTGTGATTGCTTGATATGCCACAGTTATAAAGCATAATTGCGCGCTTCACTTGGTACTAATAAAGCTTTAAACATTAAAGGTTTTCTTGGAAAGTGGCCGTAGAAAAAGGAGTCAGTTACCTGAAAGGGCGAAGTGTAGCAGTTGGAGAACCATGTCTATTCAGTGGTTAAAATGAACTGATCTTTAGTTTTTGTGCTATTTTGTAATTTTTAAGGACAAATAATTGCTGAAGGGGTTCTGCTTTTTTTGTTAAACATGATTATTTTTGCACTAATACATCATCTAAAGAAAATATATATATTTTTTAAAAAGAAAACAATATTACAAGCATTAAACTATCATGATCATTTTGCATTCTTTGTAACTTTTTTTTGTTGTATTTGTACAGAAATACACTCCTAAAAGTTTCCTAAAGCTCTCACAAATATATGGAAAGTCAAGTTAAAACTTGAAGTGAGTCCTTGGAGAGATTTAGCTGTATATTCCTTGTTTTGTTTTTTTGGCATAGCCCATGGTGCCATCTGTTTGGTGTGAAAATGCCGTTTTGAACAGTGAAAGGATGCATCTGGTCAGCAACAATTGTCCAGCCTGCTGTGTAAGCAATCTAGTCCAATGTTCAGGAGGTACTGCCAGAACTTGTGTTGTGCAATTAAAACAATTTCAAAAAAAGATTTCATGCTGTTAAACCATCATTAGACAGAACTAGTTACTGATTTAGGGTAATAAAAACATAAACGACTGGTCCAGAAAGTGACGTTTTCTTTTCTTTTTGGGTAGTGACTTTGTGTTTATTTCCACTATTGATATTGTAGGATTTTAAAAAATCCATTACTCTTAATTTAAGACTTGCTGTATCTATGGGCTCCTGAATGTCTGATTATTTGTTGGAAATGCCATGATAAGAAACGTTATATTACCCCGAGTTAAATAAACACAAACATACCCTTGACAACAGAGTTCAAAGTTCAGTTTATGTCCTGAAGGCCTGTAACACTTGGTGTTGTCATTTTATTATCCTGTAAAACTGTGAGTGTCTAAATAGTCCCAAACTGAAACATATAAATCAGTATGTTAGTAAATGGGTTGACTCAGGGAGATTTAGTTGTTCCTCATTTTTCATTATTTATTAAATTGTTGCTTCTGTTTTGAACATTTTAGTTGTAAAAAGTTTATACAGCAATCCAACTGATGAAATACTATCTGTTCTACATCAAAATGAAACTGTAAAATCTGTAATTTCTCAAAGCTGTGGCTCAGCACCAGATCATGTGGTTTTTTTCCCCCAAACTGAATATGTTCTTTGTGGTTAAAAACGATTGCTTTAAGATCAACTGTTGTGTGAGATTCAGCCTGTTTGTTCTGTGAAAACATCCCGGATCTCGAGGTTTAACTGTGTCCTCATCAATCTTTTCCAGTTTCCATCCACCTACATCTGTGGTTTTCAGACCCAATGTTGCCGCAGGAAGAAAGAGACGAACTGAGACACGGGTGTCCATGACTGAGTGAAGAACGAGAAAGAGAAGGAAAAGCACACTGGGAGAAAATAACTTTATTCTGAATTTTTCTTGAGTAACAGATGTATGTAAAACAGACTTTACTTTTCTAATAATGTTCTCTATCTTTATTTCCTTATATTTTCAAGGTCTTCTTTTCTTTGTATCTTTTACTTTACAGTTTTTCCAGTCTTTGGTTCTTCAGTTTCTTTTGTCGTAATAATTAAAACTTGTTTCAAATATGTTCTGTCTAATTGCACGTATAATATAAAACTCTGCTTTATAGCCTTGAATCTCCATCTGTTCAGATTGCAACAGAAGTCTGTGGCCAGACAGTTGCCATGTCGACCTCATCGCTACGGCGACAAGTAAAGAACATCGTCCACAACTATTCAGAGGCAGAAATCAAGGTTGCGTGTTTTTCCTCTTATCTGTTTTTTTCCTCTCGGTTTTGTCTATCTGTGTTTTCTCAGTCCCAACCGCTCATACTGTATGGTGAACATAAATCTCTGCAGCACAAAGGACTTCGTGGTGCTTTCGTGCCATTTTCTGAAGGGTTACATTACTTATGTTTCTGTCTATCCTGTGCCACGAGTTTACATTTTCACTCAGAAGTTGTTTTGTTTATTTATTTAATTTCTTTTGTCTCAAAATTACTCCTGTCACAAAGGCCTTGAAGGAAGGAGAATGAAAGTTTGTCCCTTACTGTGTTGCTCAGGTTAGAGAGGCAACGTCCAATGACCCATGGGGTCCCAGCAGCTCTCTTATGTCCGAGATCGCAGATCTGACCTACAACGTTGTGGCCTTCTCAGAAATCATGAGCATGGTGTGGAAACGTCTCAATGACCACGGAAAGAACTGGAGACACGTGTACAAGGTGTGGAGTTTTGTGTTTAGATTGGGAATGATCTTACATTATAATATAATACACAGTGGAAATTAATTAATATTAATTATTAATTCAGATTAATCTGACTTAATTAGTGTTGCACAATGAAACAGAAGGGCAGTGTCTGCTTTCTGTGTCTTCTGCTAAAAAATCCTAATTTTGTATTTTTTTCAGCAACAAAAAAAACAAACCAAAATACTTGCAGCACTGAGGACTCATTCAGAGGGGTTGTGAATGTGCAAAAACAAAGATTTGAATTTTCTGCAAACTTTAGAAAGATAAATGTTCTGTTTATCTTAGGTTAAAATCACAATAAATGTCATAGTTGGGTTTAGCCCCATTCTGCCACATAACCAATTAACTAATAAATAATTAATTGGAAATTGTAAGAAAATATATAAACTGATTTAATGTTTTCATTGTTTGTTTTCTCATAATCCTGAATATTTCAACAGTATCCCAAGTAATTTTTATGTTTGCCCCCCCATTAGGCTATGACTCTTATGGAATACCTGATTAAGACGGGTTCAGAACGTGTTGCCCAACAGTGTCGAGAAAACATCTACGCGGTCCAAACTCTCAAGGATTTCCAGTACATAGACAGAGACGGCAAAGACCAGGTATGCAAACAAACCCACACTGACAAAGCTGAGCAGAAATCAGAAGTTAGATCCATATTTGGGTTTTGCAGGAACGCTGTTTGATCTCTCCTTGAATGAACTTCAAGCAGAACGACTGACAAAGTTCTGACTTTTTGCATAACCTCACAAAGGTGATAAATAAAGTGTGCAAAGTTAATTAGTTGTTAAGCTAACCATTAGATCTATACTGTAGCGCTGTGCAAACATTTTGAGCCATCAACCATTTCTTTCATTTGCTTTTTCTTCTTTTTTTTTGGTTCTTGGGCAATAGTTGTGTAGGTTTTTTAATACAGTAGGACTGAACTATTTGCTGCAACTGCTTTCTGAAACAGTTAATTTAAAGAAAAAGGGAAAAACGTTGGTGTCGAGTGGCTGAAAAAAGTCAAGAGAACTCATTCCTGTAACAATGTTTAGGTACAAAGTACTTGATTAAAACAAACAAACCAAATACTTTCAGAACAAGCACTGTACACATGTACAAACTCCCTTTGGACCTTCTGCAGGTGCAGATACTGTTCCCATATAACAATTTGATACATTGTCCCGTTTTCCACAACAGTTGAAATGGCCCTCGGTAATAAAATATTACCCAACCCTGCTGTGGAGCTGTTACCTAAGACTGCTTTTAAAAATTACTTAGAAGTCTGGCTTCTTAGATGCAAAAGTTGCCCAGGTGAAGTCATAGCTCCCTACCAAAGACCTCGTAAAAGAGATTTGTGCATATTATTGATCACCTCTCGGTTGGACTGTTGTAACGTTTGTATGTTGGTTTGGATAAATCATCTCTGTATCGCTAAGAAACCATCCAGAACGCAGCGGCTTGTATTTAAACATGTTCTATGTTGTCTTTGTTTTTTAAAAGTGACCACCGAAACAGTCCAATAATTGTTTTGCTTAAACATTTACTATTAATGCGTTGTTTTTGTTTATTTTATTTTTTTTTAGGGTTTGAATGTTCGAGAGAAAGCCAAACAGCTTGTGACGTTGTTGAAGGATGAGGAGAAACTAAGAGAGGAGAGGATCCACGCTCTAAAAACCAAAGAGAAAATGGCACAGACGACCAGTGGTAAGATGTTTAAACCAAACACCAATAAAATGTTAGCTTTTATTTATTTTTTTTTAGGTGCATTTGTCTCATCTGCATGTTTTGTTTCTTCTCCAGCCTCCTCGGCTCCCTCAGCGCCCAGCATGGGGGGCAGCCTATCAGCTGGCTCACATTCTTTAGGGGCAGATCCTGATCAGGCGTGGCCACAGAGCTCCGGAGAGGAAGACCTGCAGCTTCAGCTGGCTTTGGCCATGAGTAAAGAAGAGGCCGAGCAGGTATCGCAGAGTCTGCAGACCTAGTTTACATCCTGCTTTATTTAACCTTCCTGCTGACTTTGGGTCAAATTGACTCACAGGGCTTTCGCTTTAAGACTCACGTTGACCCAAGGGCAGCAGGAGGGTTGAATTACATTCATAGTTTAAATGTAATGCAGCAACAGTATACACGGAGACAGTATTCTTTGCTGCTGCAGTGCACCTAGCTCTGCTCTTACTATTTAACCACTGACCTCCCCCAGAATAGCACGGACCCTCTGGAGGATGCAGAGCTTCGCTATGCAATCACACTCAGCCAAGAGCTGCACCAAAAGGTCAGGGGCAGAGAGTGTGTTCAGCTGATTGGAGAGCAGTCATCAACTCTCTGATTTTTTTTTTCCTGTCAATTGGAATTACTAATAAGCAATGAGTGTGTCATACACATTGATTATTCTTTCCTCCCCCTGTCTTCTCTGATAGCATGCATTTAACTGGAGAATTGATTTGAAATATGCTCCCTTATTTGCTACAGCTTCCTCCTGTTCTGATCATTTTCTTGTGTTGTGTTTATAGAGTGCAAAACTTGTTTGCTTCTTGTATTGAACTGACTACAATAGTTGAGCTCACTACTACTGGACTGAGTTAGTTTATAAAGAAAGTGAAGCTTTTAGAGATGGTTATTTTTGTTTAGAAGAACCACATACTGTCTACTTTTTGGACTAGTCAGAGTTAGTCTGCTGTTGGATTTTAACACTGTTGTAAAAAGTTATCATTAAGCTGAAATGTTTTGAGTTCATTTGCTAAATGTAAATTGAGTTGTTATTTTTTTAATTTAATTGCATACACCCTGACACATTTCAACATCTTATCACACAGTTAGGTAAATAAAATGCAACCCCCTCCCAACTCAAGCACAGGTTTTGTGTCCATTTAGCATTTCCTCCAGTTGTAGGTTTTATTTTTAGCTGCGATGCGACAGCTTTTTCTGATTTGGCAGTTTTGTTTACTTTTGTAAAACTCAATTAAAACATGCAAGCTTACTTCAGCCTTCTAATTTTCTCAAGTGTTTTATAATTTAATGACTGGTTGATTGGTGTTAATTATGTTAAACTTTAGAGTTTACTCAATAATTGAGTTTTCTGTAACCTTTTCTCCCATGTTTGGGTTTCACATCTGTTTGACATCTGTGCGCGTGTGTGATTGGCAGGAGGAGCGGCTGCGCAGAGGTGACGATCTGAGACTGCAGATGGCCATCGAGGAGAGCAAGAGGGAGAAACCAAAAGCAGAAGAGGTGTGTGTGTCTGGTTTATTAAGCCTGAGCGCAAACTTCCCCATTTTGCAATAAAATCAGATATCCTGTATGTTTATGAACTTTACCTTATGATATATATTTTTTGTACAGAGTGCTTTGATGGAGCTGAGTGCCGCAGACCCCTGGGGGGCTCCAGCCGCTGCCACTGTAAGCTCTGCCGGCCCCTCGCCTCCACCCACAGTTTCGGGCCCCTCATCCTCCGGGCCGTGGGGTACGGCGCCTACAGATCCATGGGGGGTAGCATCACCCACATCCCCAACGAGCTCCGACCCCTGGGGAGGGGGTGCCCCGCCCACGATAGCCCCTCCCCCCGACCCCTGGGGGGAAACTTCCAATAAAGTTAACAACGTCGACCCCTGGGGAAACTCAGGTAAGCTGTCATGGCTCCTAATGCCAAACCAGTCAGGTGGGTGAAACTGAGCGTTGTGTGTTTTTCTGAAAGAGGATGTAAACGCCTCGACCTTTACTCCTCTTCGTTCCACAGTTCTTTATCCTGTCTAAAACAGCCTTCATTCATATTCAGTGATTTCATCGTGCTGTCATATTTGATCCTCTCATCCTTCGAAATGCTTTCATTTTGTAACAAGGAAAGCAAAGCATGTTCAGTCCATTCAGCCCTTCTCCTAATGTGTCTAAACCGGAGATTTTTTTTATCCTCTTGTTTCTACTCAGGACTGGCTGTGTCTCAACCAGAGCTGTTTCTTCTGTTGCACTTTCATGCCTTTATTTTGATGCTTGATGTCACTTCTCATCTCTCCTTTACCTCCACTGAGCTTTAAATGTTCAATGGGTCAAAGTAATGGGGTGGACGTCCCTCTTCTGTCCTCCCTCGTAAACTTAGTCAAATCTGGGAGGTTGAGGAGAGAGAAATGCTACTGTTTGAACCCAGTCCAGCTTCCTGCTTCCTCCTAACTTGTGGGTTGTACCTGTAAGGTGTTGTGTTAACCCTCCCCTCCCCTGCATCTCCTCCCCCCCCCCTTCCCCTGTAGCTGTGACCCCCCCTAGTGCTGACCCCTGGGGCTCCCCAGTGCCACTCAGCACATCCTCCTCGGGGGGACCGGTAGACCCCTGGGCAGGGGAGGGGTCCGTCCCTGCCTCTGACCCCATTTCCTCCGACATCTGGAGTGGCACCGCCAAACATACTAACGGCACAGGTACATTCACACTTAAAGCTTCATAGATTAACAAACACTGAGGTACTGACACGTTTTCGCAGATTTTTATAATTCACTCAGATTTTCAGTTGCATTTCTCAACAGTTGTCCTGTCTTGCATTTCATCCTTCTGTAGTATGTGCAAGTAAACCACTCTACATTCCTGTTTGCTCATTACGCTGGGTCTTATGTTGTCTTCTCACTTGTAGGAGATCTGGAGAGGCGAGGGTCTTCAGCAGCAGCTGGTGACAGCACGGGCTCACCGGTGCCCTTTGACTTGTCGTCTCTCGGTTCTTCGCTTCCCGTTCGTAAAACACCCGAGTCCTTCCTCGGCCCCAATGCGGCGCTTGTCGATCTCGATTCCCTGTTGTCATCTAAACCCAAACCCAAGCAGCAGCCACCTCCTTCCATCTCTTCCTCTTCAACAAACAATCCCTTTCTTCAGAACACAGGTTAGAGACAGCAGTACCGCAGTTTAGCTTCCTTTTTTAGGACTTATCCTTCTTGTCACTCAGCTGGTGAGATTGGCCTAATTTGTTTTACTTTGTAGAAATGTGATTTCACTTTGTCATTGAAGAGGGTTTATTTTTTGCAAAAAGGCCAATTTACATTGACCATGATTGGTGTATGACAGCAAAAAATGTGTAAAATACCTGAGGGGGTAAAATAATTTTAGGCACTGTACATGTAATGTTTTGTATTCCATTTGAAGAACTGAAACATTTGGTGTTCCATGTCAGCAGCAGTTCTGAGTGTTTGGTGGGACTGAAATGTCTCCTGGAAATTCAGGAGAATATAACACTTTTGTTTTGTTTGAACCGCAGGCTCATCTCCTGCTCCTGGCATGGCGGTGACTCCAGGCAGTACGATTTCCAGCAGAGGCGTTTCTCCAACACCTGCCTCCTCCAACCCTTTTGGCGTTGCTCCTGCCATGAGCTCCATCTCACCTCAGCCCTCCTCTTTAGGCCTGAGTGGCCTGCGCACCAGTCCTGTGCCTCCTAACTCCATGCTGGGCATGGTTCAACCAGGAATGGGCATGGGGCCGATGAGCGTGGGGATGGGGGCCCCCGGAATGGGCCTGGGCATGATGCAGGCCAGCCCAATGGGAATGCCATTCAGCGGGCTCTCCCCAATGGGACCCCCAGGCTCTGCTCTTTTAGGACCTGGAGGCATGCCGCCCCCTCAGCAGATTTTGGGTGGGTCCACAGGAGCAGGAGGAATGATGGGGGCAGGGGGATCAATGGGAGGCGGAGGAACGGCGGGAGCGAGTACCAATCCGTTTCTTCTTTGAGGAAGAGCCACCACTGTTTTTGCTCACCTTTCTGCCTCCTCTGTCGTACCTGCTCCACCCCGTCATTCATCTGCCCCACCATCGTAAATTATGCCCCCACACACAAAAAATCCACCTCTCAATATTTGAAGAAAAGTTTCTTTTCCTTTTAAAAGCATTATTTCATTTTAAAATGATTTTCAACTTTTAGTTCCTTACATTTCAAAGTTAGATATATGTTTGACGTCGCCTAGAGTATTTATTTTGTTTGTTTTCTGTTCCGTGCTGTACTTCATGTTGTTTTTTTCCTCTATTTAGTCCCGTCATGAGATGAAGGTAAGTCGATGCAGGCAGGTGGATTTTTCGTGTCACTCTTGCTTCTGAAACTACTGCACACGAGAAGAGCTGATGGAAGAGGTCACATAGCCACTAACAAACTGATCAGAGGAACTGTTGTACCTGCCTCTTCTTCCTGTTTTCTCTCTCGAAAAATGAAGACATTTACACTGAATCACTGAAATGAAGCGAACGCATGAAAGATGATTTTTTTGATTTTCTTTTCAAAGACTGACATTCGGGCTGATAAACCTGCGTTAATGTTTCAGGCACAACGTGATCAAAAGGTCTCAGATATTTCACTTTTAATTTAATTGAATTTAATGTTAAGCGTAATTTATTTTTTTTCTCCAATACTTGGGAACAATTATGACAGGAACGTTCATGTAATGATGCCATTTTAAATCAAACGCATATTTTTTCCTGAATATATTGTTGAAACCTGAGGTCTGACATTGGTGGACGGACGGCGGGAAACATGTTTGCAGCTGTGTGTGACTGAGAACACACAAGCCCGTTTGTGTCCGTGCACCCGTGTTCATCGAGGAGGGAGGGGTACGTGTCCCATCTCCTTCAGCAACTTAAAATGGAAGAAATGGTATCCATTATTTTTTAGAAAACAGCTGTGATGAGATGTAATTTTACATGAAGAGTATTATGGGTCACCTGATTTCTCGCTAATTTCTCTGTGTTGGTCAGAAGCGATTTTTATTCTTTCACACATTTCAGGTTCCCAGAGCAACATTGTCCTCATGTTTCACCCCCCTCCCCACTTTTTTCTTTGTAAAAGGCATGGGGGGGGGGCAACTGATGCTTCTTTAAAAAGAGACTATTTCAATGAATGAAAAGAAGAAAAAACATGGACTTGAAAACGTGCTCCATACTTTTAGTTTAAAGAATTTATTATTTTATAACAAGAAAAAAAAAACAACTTTTATTGGGTAAGGTTGAATTTTTGTGTGGTGACAACTGTGAACATTCACATTTGAAAAATAAAGAAATATTGAGGAAAAAATCAAAAGAAATTTATGAAATAAAACAAAAATACAAGATGTCTGACTCCTTTCGTGCTTTTTTTTTTCCTCTCTGGAGAAAACCGGCACTTTTTTTTTTAGGTTTTACATTTACATTTTTTAAGTTCATCCAATTATTTACCTACAACAGAATCATTACAGCACACGAGTTTAAGTGATACCAGACAGAAACATTCAGCCATGGTGTGACCAGCTTGATTCCAGTCTTGCTTTTGTGAAAAACAGCAAGATGTGGGTTTTATTTGGTGAATTTTTTTTTCCTCCAGGCAGACACTGAGAATCAAACAAGAGAATCCCAGTCAAAGTCATCCTGGAATTCTTCACTGTTGCTTTTCAGATGCTTTAGTGGGGGACGTTGTCGTGGCACCACAGGCTGAGGCTGGATCCCAGCTGAGACATGAAACAGAAAATAACACTTTAGAAGTTTCAAAGATTCTTATTTTCAGTTGCTTGAGAAACTACTACTTTATTCTCCCTAAATGAAGCAATTATTTTTATACCAAAATGAATCTAATACATTTTGATTTGGTGTAAAAATCAGGGAGACTGTTCTGTTTTCACTCCTAACAGTGACAAAGTGTTTAATCTAGTTTCAAAACAGTAAAACAATATCTGTTCTCCTCTTTGCTGTGTAAAATTTAGAAGATTTCTAGTGACATTACATTTATAATAATGCATCTATTGTCCCAAATTCCAACTTTCTTCCATAAAATGCAAGAATTATTTGGAGCTTTTGTAATTATTCAGCTGACAGAGCCTGACTCTTTCTATTTTTATTTTGAAACTAAGTTAAAAAGCTCTTCCAGTTTGCCCTTTTAATGTTTTTTTGCACTTTAGATATCAAATTCTCCATGAAAGTTCTAATCACTGAAGTAAAAATGTACTGGAAGGACCAACAACAGCATTGTCTATGCCAACAAGGCGAGACTTCATGCAGCCATCTTGGTAGGTGCTTGGTACTTACTGCTAGAGTGGCAGCAGACAATCA
>JAVKLF010000042.1:7796181-7807299 GCA_034783495.1 Millerichthys robustus
GAGTTACTAGTGCTGTGAACAGAAGCTTCCTTATGTATTTGGACCTTGATAAAACCTTACATAAGTGTATACTGACAGTATACATTGGGGTTCTATGGAAAAGTACCAAATAATTAGTATCTTACCTGTTGTAATAACTCTTTGAACATCCTTATTTTTCAAAAACAGTTTAATTCTGACCAAGCTGATGAGCTAATCGCTAATGCTAATTGAAAATGAATTTCAGACATCTTACAACAAATTCAATGCCCCAAATTTCATAGCAGTTCATGGGACCACAATTTTGTAAACATTTACATTGTGGTTAGCTTTGCATTACTCTGTTATTCCTCAGAAATATTTTGATAGTCCTGCTGGACGTCTTCTCCCAACTGAAGCTGTTCAAAGGGTAACCTCCAACAGGTAAGATAATAACTGTTCAAAGCATTTGTACAAAATCTCACTTTAAAGAATTGTAATTTTTGCTTTATCCTGGCCAAAATATAAAAAAATAAATGTGTCTGACTACAGTCTGTTTCTCTCAGCGGTTTCATGACTGCAGCTCTGACACAGACTTATCTACATTTTTCACCTTCACTACCTAAACCCGATTACACAAGATTAATTTCTTGAACTTTACGCCCTCTCTGCATCACAACCAATACCTCGAACTAATCTGATCGGATAAATAGGCAAATCTCAACTCTCCCTGAATGTGATTGTTCTTGTTGTTTAATCTTGTTATGTCAGAAGCTCAGTTTCAAGATGATATTAATTGTGGTTTAGTAATCTCTGGGGAGTGATAGTGACTCCCAAGTGTATTACTATTATTTTTTTTTTTAAGTGAGGTCAACACTGCCCAATCTCAGGTTTTTTGTGATATGCTTAATCCACAACAAGCTTACGTTGATCAGTGCTTTATGTGCTTGTTTAGAGAGAACTAATATACTGTACAGTGTCGACAACCAGATTTAGAAAAAGTACGTGGAGGAGTGCGAAGATGGGGTTTTATGTGATGTACATCTGATTTTTAAAATTAGTGAGCTGCTTTTTTTCATCCCAATTTATTTCTTTACCACACCTCTGCTCATGTTAGATTTATAACAAAAAAAAAATTAAAATCACAGCCTTGTTTGGGGTCATTCTTCTGCTGACACACATATATGGCTTTTGATTTTCATTAGTAAATCAATCGCTTATTACCAGATTGAAGTAGCTAAAGGGTAGTTCAGGCAGGCAGGACTTAAATTTTTAATATTTTATAGCAGTTAGAGCAAAAAAAAAATGTTTGAAATGAATGTTTTAAAATGCTTCGACTAGCCTTTAGCTTGTCAATTTTGTTAGAAGAAAACTTCAAACTGAGATAAATCAAAGAGTTACCTACAGCAGGTAAATATCAATACTATTGTTTCAACAGAACCATACTTTAAAATGTCAAAATGAATTATTATTTGTCTTTTAGTGAGTTTGAAAAAAACCCAGCTGAAACAGAATTAAAAAAGCAAACATGCAGGTGCAAAAATGAGCAATAAAAGAAATCTCTCCCCATGGTTCCCTTGTGTCCTCCCGCACAGAGAGTCCCACTCAGAACCCCTTCAACCGCACTCTTTCTCCAGCCAGAAGAGACGAGCTGGACAAGATCAGGCAGAGGCAGCTGGCCAATGCCGTCCACTACATCTGGGAGACGGGGGAGGACAAGTTTGCCTTCAGATACTTCCACACTGGCTTCTGGGAAAGCTGCGAGAAACAAAACGATGGTGAGATACTAAAAGCTGCTCTTTGGGAGTGTGGCTTTCCAAAACCACATCTGTTAAAACTTGGTAACCGCCCATATTTGGTCTAAATCTGTACCTGTTGTTGGCAGGGGAGGTGTGTCGCAGCTTCATAGACTTAACTCCTGGAGATACACAAGGCAGGCCGTGCATTCTTTGGCCTTTTTTTTCCTCCCAGTTGTATCCATCGTTTGTTTCATTGTGATGTAATTACGGTTTCAGGTGTGCTCTGGCTGTCGGTTGTTTCTGAGTTTACATACATCGGCCTGCTGGGAATGGGGTTCTTACTGATGTGCCTGGAAATGATGTGCTCCCATAAAGAGATGCATGCACTAAAAATCAATGCCTTTGCAGCCATTTGTACTGTGCTGTCAGGTGAGTGTATTCTTCCGATTTAATGTTAATTCTTCCTCTGAATTCTTTATTTTTAAATGGTCATCCAAGTTGAATGGATTTATTTTTTGTTTTCCCGTGTAGGTCTCCTTGGGATGGTAGCACATATGATGTACACCACTGTGTTTCAGATGACGGTCATTGTGGGTCCAAAAGACTGGAGACCTCAGTCCTGGGACTACGGCTGGTCCTTCGCGTAGGTGGTCCGCTCTTCAGACAAGTTATTTGCAAACCACAGAGATGTTCTCATCACCCTCATGAGTCTAATTTATCTTTTTCCTCTCCAGCCTTGCCTGGGTATCCTTTAGTTGCTGCATGGGGGCAGCTGTGGTGACGCTCAACTCCTACACAAAGACTATCATTGAGATTCGACGGAGGCAGAGGCTCCGCTTGGAGGAAGCGAGAGCCGCCACTCACGCGCCGACGTACGATGAGGTCGTACCGGGGGGAGGTTTCTACTCCGTCAGCGGCCTGTTGCACTGTCCGGATGGCATAATTGATGTAGCATGGGCCCCGAACGGAAGTGTGGTTGGACTGGGAAATGGAGACGTGCCGACGCTGGTTTTGGTGGGGGGCTGTGGCCCAGAAGGGTGTGAGGACTGTGAAAGAGAGCGAGATGAGATGGAGGAGGCCATAGAGAGAGTTGATTCACCTTGTTAGGGGAAACATCAACTGAAAAAATAGAATAAGAAGGAACGTATCACTGCGCTGATGAAGGACTCAGTTTTGTTTTGACTTCCTGTCTACTTGGGATGCAACTCATTGTGGGAAAAGGTCAGTGAAATGAACACATATCAAAATGGAAAGATGATAATGTACGCTGTGGTGATGCTTACTTACAAATCTGCTTCTTTTCTGCAATTGTTTCTGTGCCTAATGGGAGAAAAATAAACAGATATTTCTATATGGAAAAGCATAAATGTTTATTTTATGCATCTGTTGCCGCCGAGGTGAAATCACATCATCAAACATGATTCTTTTTAATTTATTTATTTTTTCTGGTGACAAACTTGCACTAGCTGAAAGCACTTAAACCAACAGCTCCAGTTTCTGTGGGAAGAAGCACAGACAGACCCCATCGAGATAAAATGATTACAGAGATTTTGGGAAGTCTGCTCTCTCATGTTGAACAGAAGATTACGAGTAAAGCGCTAATCCCAAGTTAGATGGGAAGAAGGAGGAGGGGGAGAGAAAAAAAAAGAGAGACTTGAAGAAACGAAGAAGAGCTGTTTGAGGGTGGGGTCAGAATAGAAGTTGGAAAGAACCACTGGCACACAACAACAACTGCTACCCACACACACATTTTAACATCTGCATCTGAAAATGTGTCACTATCTGTGAAATAAAAGCTCTAAATATTAAACAAGCCCTGTCTGCACTACTCCAGATATTTGAATATTGTCATCTTAGTCCATTCAGAAATCACACCGAGGAGGCCAGAAAGCGTTCAACTCCCAGCTTGAGGTTATATTTTGTGCGTTTGTGTACAATTTGGTTGCTCTTAGCAACCAGGTATTCCTTCTTCCTGATTTTTTCACACAACCTCACTTGAAACATATCTGTTAATATCTGTAGGTTAGATCTCTATGATAATCCTGGCTTTACTGCTGAGGAATAACACAAGTGAAAACTAAAAAAAAAAATTAAAGCCCCACTTTGATTTAACCACAAGCATTACAGTATAAAATACATTTCTGGGTCAAAGGAGAGATGGGGAAGATGAATAAATTGATTTCCAAACTACAGATATGAGAAAACCTTTAATTTATTGTTTGATGAATGAAGCACAACACTCAAGAGCTACAAACTCAAAATCATTCCAAAGTCAGTGAAAAAAACCCCCCACTAAAACCTACTAAACCCAAATTTTGTAATAAATGTAAAAATATACCTGAAAACATCTTATTTGCATCTTTATTTTTTCGGTTTCATGTTGTTACAGCAAATCTTGTTTTTGGCTGTGAATGCTATTTTAAAATCGCTCACTATTTGACATAAAAGTGTTCACAAACAGTAAAACAAAATTCAAAACTTACTGAAAAATAGGGTGCAACCATAACAGTGCACAAATGGAGTATTTACACAGAGGGGTGAATAACGTAAGTGGTAGGTTGAGCTCACCGGAGTGGGGGGGTGGGGGGATAATACAAGTTATATGAAAAAGACTGAGGGAAGATATATAGGAGTGACTATTGTTTCATTGGTTCATACTGAATGAGACGCATTGCATTCTCATTTTCAATCACTCCTTTGATGAACTCTCCTTCAGCCAGCCGTTCTGTGAAGGAAAGGAGATTAAAATGTTAAATTCATCTTGTAATGGTAGACCAAACGGTGTACTTAAAGTTCTGTAATAAGTCCATTAACAGGTATGGCGTGTTGTGCGTACAGTGTCTCTTACCATTGTCCCTCTTATCGAAGAAAGCCCACAGTTTGTTGGCTCTCTTCTCGGGTGTGTTCTCATCTTCTGGTAGCCTCTTCTGCTCTTCCTCGGGGATCAGCTTAAATATGGCCTGAGAAAAAGGAGGGTGGGGCAGAAAACAGATGAATACTGATCCCTGCTCAGCTACACTGAGTGTCGGCACAGGACAGAAATGTGTCCAAAACATGAAGACAAATTAGAAAACTCATTCACACTCACTCAGGTTCATTTGGGTTGCAAATTTTCTACACTATATACGTTTTTTTAAATATATTATTGTTTATTTTTGTGACTTTAGTCATCAGTCTGTGTGAGTCAGATACGTAGGACCATGTGCGCTGACCTGTGTGTCTTTTGTTAGAGCTCTGATGTGGGTCATTTTTAAACCCAGTGGGATGCAAATGAAAGACTGTGCACTTCAAGTTTGGTTCTTTAAGACTGTGTCCCACTTTGAGACGATGCACTTATCTCCCACATTTAAGACACCTAGATTAACGTGGATTAGTGCCATGACTCAAGCCGCAGACCAAAAGCCGAGATGTCAGCTCTTCTTGTTTTTTCTTTTTTTTCTGCTCTTGCCCTGTCTTACCCCCACTGATCTAGTAGTCCGCACAGTTCAAACAGTTAGACGTGGTTACGTATCCATAATCTTGTTAATCACTTCTACACAACAAGGTTGTAAAGGTTGGTTGCAGTCATTTATAAACATATAACAAGGCAGTGCCAAGAAGCTGCTCAACCTTGGATAAAGCGACCTTTGTCTAGTCTTGTCCCATCAGAGCCTTCATTTTTTGGGATTCCATATTTAGAAACATCAAATCTTAAAAAAAAATCTATTTTGTAAACAGCATAGTTGTTCATTCAGGGTATACCTAATCTTCTAGCTTTGGGTTTTACAAATATTCTTCATGTTTTAAAAAATTATTTTATGAAAGCTTGTTTAAAGTTTAGAGCTGATTCTGTTGCTGACACTTCTTTAAAAGGCATTTATTTCATACGGTGAATGTGAACTCAACACTTTTGAACCCGGGCCAATTGGCCAGGAAATAAATCCTATTACAATTCAAGCTGGATTCTCAGCTCATCTTCCTAAACCTCTTACAAACCCTTTATTATTTGTCTTAAAACAGAACACGGGGATGTTGGAAACCCACAGGTAAGAAAACTTGTGTCTGTGGAAGTACAACACACACCTTACAGACACCTGGATGGACAGTCTGAGAAGGGTGGAACTCAAAAGGCATCTTTGGTATAAATATGGACTGCCTATTCTCTCTGACAGCTAAACCCATAATCACTGAGATTATCAGGAGGTCAAATCGAACAGCTAATTGGACTGACAGTCACCACTGAGACCTACATACCATTAAAAGGATTGACAATCTCCACAAAACAACAGAGGAGACTAACAGAAAAGTCTGAGTATATCTGTACCTAAAAAGCCTTAAAATCTTATATTAATGCAAGCATGAACATTGTTAGTACTCCATTAGGTCGCTTTCTACCTAAGGTAGCTTTTTTATCAAACAAGAGATGAAACCGATTTACACACCACCCAGCAAATCAGCACTCACCTGACAGATTTCTTTCACTTCCGACTTGTTGATGTATCCGTTCTTGTCGACATCAAACAGTGAGAAGGCCCACTCCAGTTTCCTGGTGGTCTTCCCGCTGGAGGTCATGTGCAGCGCTATGATATACTCCTTGAAGTCCAAAGTGCCGTCGTCGTTGGTGTCGAACGAGCGAAACACGTGGCGGGCGTAGCTCTTGGCGTCAGCCTCGGGGAAGAAGCGGGTGTAGATCTCCTCAAACTCTTCTGGCGTGATGCGTCCCGTGGGACATTGCTTCTGAAAGTTCTCGTACCATTGACAAATTTCAGTCTGACTGAACTTGGTGGTAAGCTTCAGGTCCTCCAGGATCTCCTTTGATAACGCGCTGCTGGTAGTATTTCCCATGGCAGTTGCCTTTTAGATTCTGTCAGGTCTGTCAAACTTCCTGGCCTCCTGAGTCCCTTCAGATGCTTTCGTCTTCTCAAAAATGACTTCTGTCCAAAGGATGTTTTTATGTTCACAGATGTCACGTTTATGGAGTGTGGAAGCACAAATTGACCTTGAAAGAGACAGATGTTATATTTTACTTATCAAAGCAAAAAGTTATATCAAAGGATTTAGCAGCTAGCATTGTGAAAATGATCAAAGATGCAGAGGAAACCTTACCTGCGTGTTGTCAGGGCAGGTAACGACTGCAGAACTGAGTGTTTGTCTCAACTGTCAAACAGCGAGGGATAAGGAGGGTAATGGGAAACACCCCTACAAGAGGTGACTGGGTTAATTCTCTTAATGCGGGATTTAAAGTGGATGAGTGTTTGACCAAAATGAACCCAGTATGGCAGTTTTCTCTGTTACGTCTGGAGATCTAGAAGGTTCTACATTATCTTGATTCATTGTCACGCCGAGTGCTGCAACACCCGAGAAGTTATTGGCTCAGCATTTTGTTTCAACGTTTGAAAAAATAATTTGGAGCTTTCATCTCCTGTGGGACATAATATCATGAAAAATAAATTTTTAAAAAGAGTAAACTTGCTTTAAGTTCTGCTTACCATTTTAGGGACAACTGTCTTCTAACTTAAGAGTACCAATTCAGTTGAACTCAATAGCTCATTTGGATTGGTTGGATTCAACCTACAGTCCTCAAAGTATTGTCACTGTCTCTTCCTGTCCTACATGACCAACAATGTTGCCTTTATTAGACCTTTTGTCTTCAAGTTGGATTTGGTCTGCTAGGTGTTTAAACTTCTTCCCCAACTGATGTTTGTGATGAAAGTAGGCCATGCTCATTTGAAGTCCTATCTTTGTGTATTTTCATCCTAATTCTTAATAGCTATCGTCTCACATAAAAAGGCAAAGTAATAATTAACAGGAAGACAGTCTGACAAATTTATTCCAATCAGTGTTATTTACATATATAAGCTTTTTTAATTGTCCTTTTCAGTCTAACACGGTGCATGATAATCATTCTTTGATCGTTCTTTCAACCATTCATTCTTATTTCTTTGCTTTTGGATTTAAAGGATATGTTTGCTCCATAAATATGCTCACTGAGAACATCTATTGGATTATGCCTGCTCTGCCCTCTACATTTAGCTCATTACCTGTCATCCTGTAAGTCAGACAGTCAGAAGAATTACCCTCACCCTCTCCACATAACAATCCCAAACATGGGACCTGGTCGTAGTATCATAGACAAAGCACAGACGCTGCAGCGAGGTAGGATTTGCTGCAACTTTTAAGATGATTTCTGACCTGTGAAGGCGCATAAAGAATGAACAATAAGGTCCACGGATCAGAGTGTCGTACACAATCATTCACTGACCTGAAAGAGAAGGATAAAAACAAGCCTAATAATGAGCGCTGCATTCAAAACTCCTAAATGGAATGTGGCCCTCGTTAATACACACGCGCTTTTCTAACCCTATGAAATCAAAGTTTCTACCTTGAAATAGTTTTGATTTGTCTATAAAAATGTATTTATTTTGCCGGAGGCGTACACACAAGCTGGCCATGTTTTCAGGAGTGATCGTGAATCTAAGGACACCTTAAGAAGATCTACAATTTGGCTCATGGCAACAACCGTATTGGCTGGGCAGGATTATACCCTATTAATGGACCATCTCAAGCTTTACCGGTGCTAGAGTATCAACAGTGAGATGCCAGGCTGACACGTATCTCATGAAGCTGCCAAAGCCAGTGTGTCAAAACAAATAGCCTGGCTCAGTCACATGTTGTTTTGTTGTTTACCTACATGATGAGAAATGACATGAATCTGATTTAAGACAATATTTCAGGAGCACATTAACCAGTCGTGTTCAAAGGGGGATTTGTGGTGCACAAGAAAAGTAAAAGAAAAATAAATGTTCTCCTCAGCTACTACTGGTGAAAGGGATGGAATGTGAGAGCTGAAGTGGACAATGGTTCGGATAAAGAAAAATATGTACACAGCCAATACAATGCCTTAGCTGGACTTAACTCTGATCTGGAGCTGAAACCCAAAGAAAAAGAGGAAGGGAGTTGTTTTTTAGATAAATATCTGTTAATGGGTTGTAATGACGCGTGATGACGGATGAGAACTTCCTACTAAACACAAGGAATGAGGGGAACAAACAAGCCAGGACAACAATCTTGATAATTGGGTCTGCCATTTTGTCGGGCCTCATCTAAGCAATATCTGTGAGGAATTTGAGCTTTTGCTGCCATTTGTACAGCTGCTGTTGAGAGAGAACGGTAGCAGCTTCAAGCTTTCATTTGCACAAAAAGTTGATGTTAAAAACTTTTGCATTTGGGATTTTATGGAATCCTGATTCAACCCTGAGGTATGTAGTGCAAGTGTGTCTTTTGTATTTTCTCATATTATAAGATTTATTGTGTTTAAGCAATTTTTTTGTGCAAAATTAAAGTGGATTTCAACACTAAACATCTTTTTCATTTTTAGTAATACTGAGTTACTATAAATAATAAAAATGGAGCTAAAATGAAAAATTAAGGTCTGGCAGATGTTACCTGTATTTGAAATATAACCTAACTTAATAATTTGTATTTTAAGCTCTTGTCAATTATTTGTTGTATTCTTTACTAAAAGCTTGCTGCTGTGCCATTTATTACAAATGTATGCTCTGTAAGTGAACATTGTTTTCATGATACAAATGAGAATTCAAAACCTCAACAGGAATACATTTTTTATTTTTTTCAAGAAAGTGTTCAGAAGAAAGGAATGACTAAAATGGCTTTTTAAAAAAATCACATTTCAGCATTCGTGGAGTATTTTACTTTTTCTAAACATTTTATATTTTATTTATTTTATTTTATTTACTTTAAAAGGTATTGTGGTGCATACAAAGCTTCTGAAGTACGGTTCTTCGGAAAAGTTATGAACAATCAACATGTTACATGTTGTAGACAGCTTTTTGGGTAACCTCCTTTTGGAGAAACAGATTTTAATTATGACCAGAATGACGAGCTAATGTCTGTTTTAAAATTACTCCACATTAAATGATTTTACAGCAGTTTATGAAAACATTATTTTACAAATTTGTGCATTACTTAAGCAGTTTTTATTATTAAGTTCTATCTTCATTTGTAAACACAAATAACAAATTTAGTGCATTGATATCTATCAGATAAAGTATCAATAAGGTGATTTCACTCATTTTGTATAAAAATGCATGTAACATCTTTGTATTTTTTTTTTTCCCACTTATTTATTATTTGATTTGGTTTTATTTCTCCATAGTTACCTGATTCAGAAGACATTGCCTAAATGAGCAGTGACCTTTGAATGCCACTGGCCTGTGACATAAGGGCCTGGGTTACTATAGAGCAGAGGAAGTTACTCAACATTTTTTTTTGGACATTTTTAACTTTAAAATGTGTCAATTTGACCCAAAACACAACAGGAGAGTTAAAGGTTTTAAACTGGAGTTTTAGGACAACAGTGCTTCGCTTGGTCTAGCCTTCAGCTCATGTATTTGGTCAGAATTGAAATTTATTTTCAGAAATTGAGGACACCCAGAGAGCTACATGCAGCAGGTAAGATATTAATTGTTTATGACATTTCCACAGAACAAAATGTCTATACAGTATGTACATGCTCCACATTGACATATAAAAAGAAGGAATAATGTGATTTTTTTTCTTTTTAGTCTTGGAAAAATGTATGTAGAAATAACATTGATGAATAACAGAACAGTGTGTTGTGTTGTAGGAGTTAAAAAGAGGACGTCCACGTAGGATCATCGAACAAGCAGCAAAACTCAAAAATGAAGATGGAAACCCTCGATCCCTCGGCTTTAACAGACATCTCCTCAACTGTCTCCTTCCAAAGTAAACCTGAGAGCGTGACCTTACCGAGCGGAGTCGTCTCCGTGGCAGGCATCACTGTGGTGACTGGAGGGGTCGAACTCTCCTGTGGATCCTGCTTAATGGCCTTTGGGTTTTGGGGCACTCTCATCGGCTTCAGCTGTGTAGCCGTGGGCCTGTGGGACCAACTGATGCATACTAGAAAAGGCACCTCTCACTTGCTGGGACTCGGATTGGTGATTCTGGCTCTCAGTTTTGTGGTGGTGGCCAGCGTGGCGGTGTTTTATCTCCTGACAAAGAAGAGGAGGAAGAATACACAGAGAGAAAGAGATGATGGAAAGCATGTGCTCGTCGAGGATGGGAAAGTAATTAAAAAAGTCACCGTATGAAAGGAGCATTATTTCCAGAACTTAAAACATGCTGATAAAATAATCGGAACAGAATTATGTGCAGATTGTCCTGTATTCCTGTTATTCCTTATTTGGATTCTTGTTTATTAACAGCAACACTCCAGTTTCTTATTTTATCCTATAAAACATTTAAAAATGGAGTCCTCTTCTACAATATCTGAGGTATTTTTCTTGTATTTTCCTTTATTTAGCATTTTCTCCTTTACATTTTTAACTCTGCTTCGTTTAAATTTTTTCACAATAATAACATTGTTTTAATAAAGAAAATACAAATTATTTAGGACATCAAC
>JAVKLF010000042.1:7807399-7822260 GCA_034783495.1 Millerichthys robustus
GACAGATTATGTAATATATGTAATAAATAAACTCTAAAACGTATACGCTTGCCTATTCTTCCTTTAGATCTTGGCATCTCAGGCTCACATACATTCTTTGCAGAAATAAAGCTTAACTAATGATAAAATTGGGACCAATAATTACTTTTAACCATCACAATATCCAATTATATTTCTACTACAATAAAATGATAAAACGCAACAAAACTGACTAAAATACGCAGATTAGGGTGAGAGAGAATAGGTAAATCAGAAATAATTGCTGTTAGAAAAAAATAAACATTTTGTTAAAATACATACAGTGTATTAATATGATCCCTTACTCAACAGTTAAAAAGATGTTTAATAAAATTGTCTATTTTCATATTGTTTCTCATTTTACATTTGGGAATTTAGTCTTAAATAGTTTCTCTGTTCACTGAGAGCCCTCTGAAATTGAGAGAGCCCACCTTTAATTTTAGTTTACTGATTTTTGTTTCAACAACTCATCTTTGTTTATTTGTTTGTTTTCTCAGATACGTTTATTTTTATTTTTTTACTAAAATCAAACCTTTAGGTGTGTCATTAATAAAAAGAATTGGGAAAGAAAACCAGAAAGTCCTTTGGCAAATTGTTAACTGGAATGTTAATTTTGGGTAAACCAATCTTTTATACAGACTTAAAGAGCAGTTAAAATATATAAATCATTGTTTTCATGCTGTGCTGTTGCAATGCTAAAAGGAAGAATTAAAATAGAGCAGGAAAAGCAGAAGTTACTGCAAACTGGAACAGAAACTTCACAACATGCAGGTGGTGGTGGAGACAGGAAATGTGCACTGATGACACCATCTGCTGGTTACAATAAAATCAGCCTAGCCTCAGTTACAGTAAACATGTTTCCTTACAGTTTCCCTAAGTGACATAACTTACACTAAATTGTTTTATGCAGAGTTTTTTTTCTTCACTTTTATGTAATAAAGAATATTTTGTACAGCTGCCTCAACAAGACGTCTTTGCTTTCTTATTCTAACACCTGAATAACCTCTTCAGCACAATGCAAACATGGTTCGTTTCATGATGCTATTCTATTTATTGAAGCCTACTTAGTTTGCAGGTATGTGGGGTATTTCAACAGGTATCCAAAGTTTAACCGGATCACCTGACAACCCACTGGAACCTCCTCAGTCACGTGTCATCGTTCAAGTTTCAGGAAACCTTCTTCTCTCCTTCGGATAAAAAAAACCAGCACAAATCCCGCCTTTTCTTTCACCTTATTGGCTACAGCTGACAATCTCCGGGCTCTGATTGGACGGAAGGGAAACAAGTCTGCGCACGTCAAAATTCAACAACTCCTTCTTTAAACTGGTTTGTGTGTAATTGAAATCGTCCGGTCGAAGAAAATTTAAGCACTTTTGGGTACTAAAATGAAAACCGCCAAGGAGTTTGCCTTGAAGGTGAGTCTGTTGAACGCAGCAGAAACAGCTCAGCGACGCAGTTCGGTTTATCTGGCAAACTTTGTCGCAACTTTATGATTTAAAAAAAAATGCTGTCGACGGTTTTCAAGGTGTCCACTGTCAGTCACGTTACTTATTTATACAGAACAGATGTGTAACGTTTCCAATGGCCTTCTTCTTTATGCTAACCGAAGCTAATAACATGAAACGTCGTTGGCTCAAACCTGTTGTTATTCACCTGTAACTGCTTTCAACACGTCAGTATTTTTGTGCAACACCATTAATAGATGAACAGACATCTCTCTGATAAATTAAATGGCATTGTTTTCAGAACAACAACCAAATAAATACTGACCTGTAGGCAGTTTTATAATTAAACCTGGCGTGACGTTTTGATTCTCAAACATTTTGAGCAGAAAAATGCTCAAAATATCAGGTGCTATTTTTGTTCCTGGAGTCATATTTTCCATGTTCTGGGTTACTGGGTCGTCTTATTTGATATCAAGCAACAGCCTAGTATTTAAAACTGAGCTTATAATAAGTGCTCACGTTTTAATTTCTGGAAATATGAAAAGATTTATAGGATTTTTTAAAGTTGAAAACAAATATTTTAGTTTGACCAAAATCCGAATTTAAGAGTTGGACAGATTAATCAGCTGTCCAGTTTTTATAGATTGATATTAACTGCTTTAAACAAGAAATAGTAATCGGCCATAATCAATTCTCAAGCAGGGAAATGAAGATGGAGCAGCAGCTGCTACGATCTCTTTAGTACTTTTAAGTGAGTTTTTCTGTATATTATTGTAAATGGGTACAATTTTGACTCACGGTTGTAAAACAAATGCAAGTTATTTAAGTTGAGCAATTGTTGTTTTCTTTGTCTGCTTCCTTCTGCAGGGGTCACCACAGCAAGCGAGTTTTACGCTGCAGGTTTGAGCACCGCCTGGGCTCAAACCTGCAGCCTCAGGGTTATGAAACCTCGGCACTGACTGCTAATCTACCACAGCCCCACTAAACGTTAAAGGAAAAATACACACTGTAATGAACAAAACTTCTACAAATTGGTGTTGTATATCATCCATCAGCTGCCCTGACTTGTAAAGATCTGCCTGAAATGTGGAGACAGTGTATTACCAGCAATGGTGCCGTGGTCTCGTAATCCAGAGGCTGCAGGTTCAAGCCCAGGTTGTTTTAGAACGGGCATGATTTTTAAAACAATTGCCAAATTGTTCCCGCAACCCCTGAAGAAAGGAGTAAATTGTATCCTACTTTATAAAACCAACTTAAAGACTAAGTTGTTGCTGACTGAAAAAAATGGTTTTAAGTGGAAATTCATAAAGCTATGCACGTGTGATTATCATCTAAAACACATGGGCATAGCTTTAATGAGTATCTAAAGTCTAAACATCTTCTGTCTCCTGCTTAGCTTAGCCATGTGCTGCACTTAGTTTGTTATATTGCACAATGTAAGAAATTGTCCTTTTTTATAGTTAAACCTCAATGCTGTGTAGAGGAGAATGATTATAACAATCCATCTTTGTTTTTTCTGTCCAGAATGGGCTCTAAAACACCTCCAGACAACACAAAACCACGCTGAAACGACTTGCTGAGAGGATGCTACACTCATCAAATACTAAAGGAAGATGAGGAGGGGTGGTGCAGGTGTTGGCAAAAATGTTAGAGAGCTAGCTCAACTAGTTTTAGTGTGTGAGGAAGTATTGCTGTATCTGTTCCACACAACTGGAAGAATTTTCTTTTTGTGTGTTGAGTTTGTGGAGTTATTTTTGACATATAAGTATAGAAAATTTAAACAAACTAATGATGGACTGTGGAGAGAAGGTGCTGTGTGGGTCAGGAGAGGTGGATCTGGATCCCAACATTGTTAGTGAGGAGGCAGGAAAATTGTATTCAGAGCTTCAAGTAAGGACTTGTTTTCTGTTTTGATCCTTGGCAGAAAGAATGAAAACATATTTGTTAGTTTTTAAACTATTATATTTGGCTTCTGTCCCTGCTGCAGACTGTCATTGAGACCCACGGTGAAGGTGTGGTGGAGTCCTTGGTGCCCATATTTGTGTGGGTCCTGGAGGGACTGGCCTCGTGCAAAGCCCAGCTGAGAGAAAAAGAAGATGAGGCAGAAAGGGAGAAAGCTGAACGAGAGGAGCTGCTGGAGCGATACCAGGCAGAGAAGACACTTAGGAAAGAGAGTCAAGAGGTGAGAAATGATCGCAGGTGCTTGTTTGATCTGGTATATTAGGTTTTCTATTACAAGATTTAAAGTTTGTGAAGTCAATTAAAATAGTTGTTCACTGTTCTTAAAATGTTGCGCCCTTGTTTCCTTTAGAAATATCTGGAGTTGGATGACCAAATTGAACAGGAACGAAGATCCATGAGGGGGAGGGAAAAGGAGCGAGAGTGGCGAGAGAAACAGTTAGAGAAGAAAGCTAGAGAACAAGCTGACCAGTGTGGGTTTGTGATTTATCACTGATGCTCATCAAAACTTGCTTTTAATTTAGTTTTATTTTTGTTTTTTTGTCCCTGTGAATTCTCGTTTTATTGTGTACTTTATTTAAAAAAAATATGTAGAAAAATAGACATTGTCAGTAATGTTTATCATTTTACCTGCCTGAAGCTGCACATCTTTTTTCTCTCACAGTGGTGGCTGTGGAGGAGCAAAAGGCTAATCTGAGCAGAGAGCTGAGTACACTGAGGCACTCTCACAGCAAGGTCAGATACGTCTGGGTAACCCAAACACTCAAGTTTACATACAACCGTCAAGGACATGAAGCTGATTTCATGAAGAGACTTAAAATGATCATCTTTTGTGTTTTATTCCGGTTCAGACTGAAACATGGTCATCACAGAGCATGTAGGAAGAATCTGGTGTTTTTACCAGCTTTACATTGATCTAAGATGAGCTGCTGTCTACACTCAGTCTTAAGTTTTAGCTCAAAACTTGAAACTGTTAGTATTTATGAGAAAAGCTTGTTGCAGCAAAAAAAAAAAAAAAACTAAAAATAATAAAATTATATAGGACAGAACTAAAAGCTCAAATTCTAAACTTCTCTTGAGTTTTGTTGGTGCCACTTTAGCACAGTTAAACCTTTATTTGGCACTTCATTTTGTTTTTTCATATTTTCCCTTTAGCTGAATCACTCATATCGGGAACTTCTAGAAAAGAAGGATTCTGAAAGGGATTCTCCTTTGAGGTGATTTACAGATCTGTAAACAGTTTTTTCTACATGCTGCATTTCACACTACAAGAGTTCTAAAACTCTCTTGAAAATACAGAATCAAACATTTGTATCAACCCTTTTTGTTATTTCAGATTTATTAACTATCTTTAAATACCCATAAAAAATATTTTAACCCCTCCTGTTGCATTTAGGAATCATGTATATCCCAAGAATTCAGACCTTCCATCTCACCAGCTGTCAGATTCAACTTTTCGTGAAAAGGTGAGTAAATTCACATTCACTGCATTTTTTAAAAAGCTCTATTTAAGATTTTGCTTTAAAAACGCAATCTATGGACTTATTTTCAGATTATTCAGAGACCACATTCAAACTCAGGACCTCCGCATTTGGATGCTCTTGTAGCTAAGGAGGAAAAAGTGAACCATCTTGAGCCAAAGACTTCTTCAGATGAGTTTGTCACAGACATCATAAGGTCCACACCTGAGTTGACACAGTTTCATGACCATGGGAAAGCAAGGTAATCTGATACTGGGAACTAGTTGGGTCTTATTATGAAATTTAGAAAGCTTGTGAATTATGTAATTACTGTTTATCGCCATAATTGCAAGTGTGTGTGTGTGTGTGTGTTAGCAAAATATTTCATGAACCACTGAACATATCTAATCAAACTTTCAGTTTTAGGACCTGCTATTGCAGTCCACTCAATTCAAGATGGCTGCCACAACCAACAGACTAAATTCACGTTGGGTTAAGCTGTTTTCCAACATATCTCTTTTTTTTTTTTACAATTTGTTTTAGCACCCCAGTTAAATCTAAAACCAATGTGCCACTCAAAGATGAGCTGGCCAACAAATTAGAGGATGAGATCAAAGTGGAAAAGGAGAAAGGAGGGGAGAAGGAGAAAAAGGAGGATGATGTGGAGGAAGACGACAGCATGGAGTGGGATCTACGCAACACGGACTCCGTTTTCTCCGAACTGTCAGAGTTGAGTCGGGATTATGTGGAGAGTGTGGACCAAGGCGCGAATGTTAGAGGTAAACACATTTATTAGCCTTTTTCACAAACTTTGTGTCACCTAAAGTTGGATTAATAAATTGCTGTCACAGCTGAAGTTAAATTAGCAGTGTGTTGTATTATATTGATTATTTGGAGGTGACAGATGAGAGTTTCTGTAAAAAAAAATAAATAAATTAAATCTAGCAATAGACAATAATACACAGATTTAAATCACAAGTATGTTTAAGTTTTTTATCATCGATGTTTCTGCTAGTTTTTTTTAAGTCTTGGTGTTCTTTTCTGTTCAGGTGGTTCAGACCAGTTTGAGGAGATTCTTTCTCAGTATGAGGATCTAAAACTCATTCAGTGAGTTTCACACTCAGGTTCTCTGATTGTCACACTAGTCTTGTGTGATGGTGGATCACAGGGTTGTTGTAATGTGAGAGTTTCTTGCTTCAGTAAAGAAAACACTGGTTTAGACCAGTAGTTCCCAGACTTTTTCGGCCTTTTTCTGGGTTGTAAGAAAATTTTCACCCCACTCCAGTACAAAATGAAACCAGTGCAAATGTCCCCTCGTCTCTTAAGGACACGGCAGCAGGAGAGTAATGTACCGGTTTACTCAGCAACACAAACACAGTGGTGACGTTAAATGTTTATCACCTCTACGGTCACCACATCTAGAAACAATATTGTGAATTTACGATTATTATTAGGAGCAGCAAGTAGTAAATCACTTCCTGCTTTCGTCATTTCTGAAGAGCTGGAGCAGGTTCTTGTTGAAGTAGTTTCAACTTTTTGGTGCTTTACAAAACATTACTCCAATCTTCCACACAACATATCAAAGCTGGTGTTTCTGTCCAATAAACACAATACTGTTAAAAGAAAAACGTTAATTTAGCCTTAATATTTTTAATCCTGTCCATTTTTATAAATATCTGTAAAGAGTTATAAATTCTTACGCTTAAAAGCTGCTCTGAAATTTTGTTTTTGTCCTTTAAAAAACAAACAAACTCTGTTTTCTTGTCTTTTTCTTGCCCTCAGTGAATTGGTTGAAGCTGCCCGTAAGGCTCTGATTTCTCGGGTGGTTGAGCTGAGCGACGATCGCTCTGCCCTCATACTGGAAGTGTCGACTCTTCAGGAGGCCGTGGCACGACTGGAGGGACGGGTGAAGGAGAAGGACGAGGAGATTAAGAGGTATAGTAGATTGTTTCACACGTTTTTACAAATTCAAAGTTTTTGAACCTGTTACAATCACCATTGTGTTTCTGTGTCCTGTTTTTCAAAGACTGCGTAAAGAAGTGGAATCATGTCAGGCTGAAGATCCAGATGTAAGCAGCTGCTCTACAATATTCTACAGAGAGCTGCAGAACTGTTGTAAAGTTCTTTAGGATTCAGTAAAATATTAAATCAGTCTTCTTCCTCAGGCCGGTTCGCCCACATCCACGCGTTACTTCTCTCGTTCTGAAATGGCTCGTGTGGTCATGGAGAAGAACCAGTACAAACAGCGTCTGTTTGAGCTGCAGGAGGCTGTCAGACACAGTCAAACTCTGAGGTAGTTTTTGCCTCTTATGATTGTTTCTTTAAATTGTTTGTCTCTGAAGTATCATTTAGTTCTATAATTGCTTTTACAGAGCAACCAAAGAGGAGAAGTTTCCAGAGGAAAGAAGGACAAGTGTTTGGGGAAAGTAAGTTTATCATCTCCTAGAAACTGTTTATAAGATATTTGTTGTAACCCTACAGCCCTAAACAGTTCTTATTGATTTGCAGTTTAGTTGGAAGTCTGAGTGATGTAACATTGTTTCTGAAAACAACAGAGTGAGCTTGGTTCTTGTGCCCTGAGCACTGTGTGGTTCAGGTCAAAGCATAGACAAAAGTTTCAAATTCATGAATCCACTGGGTCAGGATTTAGTGCGCGACTAAGCATTCAAAACTATTCCTGTCAATTTACTACTCTGTTTTCATTTTGAGAAATCTTTTCAAATTCAGATTCAACCGCTTGTTTGGCCTTTCCAAGGACCTTCTAGTTCCTCCTCCATCTGCGTTGGTCAGCCAGACTCCCCCATCGTTCACCCGCTCTCCTCTGGAGTCTCCACATCTACCGTCCATCAGTCGAACCCAGTCTGAGTGAGCACCTGTTTCCGATTATACGACATGCTTATGTGGTTGGTTATAAATAGTTTAAACTTTAAGTCAGTAAAGATGATACTTGGTCTTAACATTTTTTAGATAAATCTCAAACATGCTGTGCGAAAACAGTTAAAAGAATCTCTGCATTAAAATGAATCTTGAGGAAGGCCAGTTGAAAATGAAACATCCAACTCTTTTGCAAGTTGTTACGTTCGCAGAAACACAGATTACAAACTGCTGCGTTTGTAAAGTCTACTTTTGTCTAGATCTGCGTCTTCGACTGTTACTTCACCACGATTCAGGAGGAGGGAACTCTACCGAGAAATTCGCTCTCAGGTTTGGAGGACTCTGGGAAAGCGACACATCCATGGCTGGAGCGTGCCACTGGCAAACACACAGGTGACACCAGGCTGCTTTTGTCCATACCTGTTACCATAATAACTGTAGGAACTACTGTTTAGTTTACTGTTATCCCCGCAGGGTAGTTCAAAGGAAATGTTTGTGTTTTTAAATGTAGGAGTCTGGTGAAGCTGTACCAGAACCTAAAGATGTGCCTGTTTTAGTGCAGCTCAGACTGTTGGATCAAAGAGACTCCACTGCCAAGGTAATTATTTTCAGAGAAAAAACTTTTATAAGTGCATTTGACTTCACAGTAAATCTGTGGTGCAGCTAAAAATCTTTCCTAATTTCATAATTTTAAAACTTTTTTTTTTATTTATATAAATTCAGATTAACTGTGCTGCTGCAGTAATGCCTGAGATTTCGGGAGACGTTACAGTAAGTCTGTGATTATCCTGGATTCATGCAGCTCCAACTTTATCATTACCACCCAGTCACAGCTAACAACGCCTATAAAAAACAAGTTGTTTCATGTTTCTGAACTCTATCTCCTCTTCTCTGCCAGTGTTCAGTGTGGGTTCTTTCTGGTCCCGCCTCCTGCAGTGACATCACGATAATTGACCCAGCACGGTCCAACACAGTCCTGGATCAGTTCAGCCTCCCTCCCACAGCCCCTGCTCTCTGCATCTGTGCTGTGCCTCCTATAGGTCAGTCCCAGTTCAGTGGAGTCCACTTGTTTCCTGATGTTTTTGTTCTTCGTTTGTCCTGAAGCACTCTGTAACTAACAGTCAGCATTTCTGATGTTTTGGGTTTGTTCTGTCAGATAAATCTGCTGGGACCGTTTGGATTGGAACTCAGGAAGGAAGGTAAGATCAGCTGAAAAAGCAAACTCCTGAGTGTATCTTAGTATATGATAAATTCTTATTCTTTCCCAGTATTCTAATCCATCCGGCCTCTGGAAACAGAAGGTGCTGTCTACAGTCAGTGTGTCTCTCAGAGGGTGTTCATTCTCTCACGTGAGTTCAGTCTGTGGACTTGGTTCTTGTGCCCTGAACTCTGTCTTGTCTTTTCTCAGTGTTGAAAATGAATGTTGATTCCATCTTGCAGGTATTCCAACAGTCAGGTTGTTGCTGGTTTAGCTGATGGTACTTTGGCATTTTTCTCACACACTTCAGGTGAGGACTTTGTTTTTTCTGATGCACCTAAACAGTTTCATGGATGGATGAACTCAGTTCATCCCAACCTGGGAACATTTTTGTTGCAGCAACAGATAAATATACAACGAAATAAAGAGAATGCAACAGTGGAAATGATGCGTAAAATTGTGCAAATCCAAAAAAAATATTTCAATCTGAGGTGACAAACATTTGGCAGACATTAAAGCTAGGGTTGGTCATTTTGAAGCGCTAGCGAGATTTGAAAGCGGCAGCTCCTGTAAGTCCCACCCCCCACCCCCGCTCCTGTCAATGCTCCGTTCAAAGCCACGCCCCCACCCCAAACTTAAAAACGCATCTAACCAGAAGTCAGCGGAGCAGAGGAGAGCCAACGCGATGCATTTCATGAAAATATCAAATCCCCCCGAAGCAAGACAAATAATAACCTGTCCAACAGAAAAAAACTGCATCAGCTTAAATTGTCTTCACCGCTCAAAGGTTTGAATATTTCCAGCACCTGAGTTTTCTGATTATCTTTTTTATGTAAACAGCTTCAGTGTGGAGCATGTATGATATAACTGATATGATGAATGATGAAATAAAAGCTGTTTGGCTCTGCAGATGGCTGGAACCTGCAGTCCCACTCGGTCATGCCTCTAGGGACAAACCCTCTGCAGCCCATTCGCTGTTGCCTTGCAAAAGGTGAGCGCCTGTGGGTGGGCTACTGGAACAAAATTCATGTGGTGAACACCGACAGAAAGAACTTGGAGGTACGTATTTTCTGGTATGTTGTTTGGAATGTACGATTTTTTAAAAACTCACCATATTATTTGTTTTTATTTTTATTTTTGCTGAGCAGCAAATCTTCTCGGTGTCTGATCGCAGCGAGCAGCAGGTTCGCTTCTTGTGCGCGGGGGGAAGTGGTGTTTGGGCATCCTGCCGTCTCGACCCGATCGTCAGACTGTTTGACTGGTCCACCGGACGGCCTCTTCAAGAAGTTGATTTTACATCTTTGGTCACAAAAACATTAGGTTTTCAAACAGAATTTTTATTTTAACGCATAAATAAGTTTTACATACAATAATAACATGCGTCTTATTCCGCTTGCACTGTTTGTCTTAAAAGTTTGTTATGTAGACAACTAATTTAATTAGATTTTTTTCCTTTTCAAGGCCAACCCTTCCTGACGCTCTCACCTCTCCAGATCTCCTTTCTGACCATCATCTCCGGACGTCTGTGGGTGGGAACAGGAGGGGGAGCGATTTTCTCCATTCCCCTATCCATAAGTATGTTTTATCCACTTTATAGTCAAAAACCCACTCTGGTCCTAAATATACTACCTGTCCACAGCCTCTGAAGATGTCTCCATCCCATACTGCTCGACTGCGTTGGCCCAGCTGTCGTACCACGGACACAGACAAGCAGTTCGGTTCATCATTGCTGCACCTGGTAGGACTATTTCTGTAGTGTGTTAGACTTTTTAAAGTTGTTTTAAAGAAGATATTTGAAAACACATGTCTATTGTTTTCTACCCAAGTTGCAATAGAATCAGGATTTTATTTGATGGTTTATATGGGATGACTTCCTGTTCATGCTGTAATTGTTCCTGATGATGATTCTTCTCTCAGGATGTTTGATCACGTCTCCTGGCAGCAGCCAAGTCTCCACAGCTCAGCTCATTCTCAGCGGAGGAGAGGGATACATCAATTTCCGAATCGGTGAGTTGATTAAAAGCCATAATATCTATCGGAAAATATGTTTTTGATTTGAAATTTAATGCTACTATCACACTTTCTATCATTTAATTATCACTTGATTGTTAGTGGCATAATTGTATCTCAAATCGTCAGGGTTTAAGTAAAATAACAAACATTCCTTGCTTTGGTTAAAGCCAAATCGGTAGTTTGGAATATTTTGGCACATTTTTATTTGCATATGTTTTGCTCACCTCTCAATTTTCTCCCTCAAAATGACCCTACTTCTGTCTATTCTCACTTGCACAGGTTTTAGTTGTCTCTTTTCAGAAGGAAAGAACAAAAACTATTATCTTTTCTACTTTTGACCTGGTGTTTCTAATTCCACTGTTCTCCAATAACTCTGTTTACATCTGAGGATTATTTTATCAACTCAACGTCCATCGCTCATCCAGACTGTCTTTAGTGTTCTTCTCAATGTTTGAAAGTAAACAAACAACTAACTGTAAATCTCGTCAAATACCCAACGATGTTTTCAACTTTTCAGGAGATGATGGAAGTGATGAATCTACCGAGGTAATGCAGGCTTCACCGCAGCGGTCTGAACGTGGTCACATGATCATCTGGCAGACTCCCACTCCTCCTGTGCCCAGTCCTTCCCTCTGACATATTTCAGTTTTTGTCATGAGCTGAAGTGGACATTTATACAGCAACTTAACGGGACAAGATGTGGACAGAGGCTGGAACTAACAACCTCGCAACGTGGCAGCAATAAAAGTATCGATGATTTTTGCTGTTTCAAACTTGTTTACCTCAGTTTTTGGATTTTGATGAATAATTATGCCTTCATTTGATTTTGATGTCAGTGCTCTATATTGGTTAGAGTTTTAAGCAGCTTTATCGACTTTTGCACTAATGAAGAATTCAGTTTTACTGAAATACATCTCATTTAATAGATTTTTCTTTCTGTATCTTGTTCAGCATACAGAGAATAATCTTGGAATCGTGAAGTTTAACTTGTCTCCTTTTGAAGCTGCTGACTGGAAACGAGTTTGTCTTTCAACATAAAGACAATCAAATACTTTTGATGCTGTATTTAAACTGCAGATATCGTCTTTTGTGTTGAGGTTTTCTAGACCTTCAGCCGTAAGTATTAGCTCAAAGTGCTCAATGTTCCAGGTGGAGTAAATGCAAATATCTGCACATTATATATGTGTCTATATAAAAAAGGTTAATTTCTCCTTAAAAATATTTATTTTCTGAACTTTTTGTTAGATTTTTTTTTTTTATGAAAGGGCTTAAGAGACACGTGTTGCTTTGTGTTTAAATTTGATTAGTGAAATGTGGGACAAAAGTTCTTCCAAGTGTCTCATGCAGTATTTGTGTGAAGTTAAACATTCTGATATCACAGAAGAGCCTTATTTTTCAGAAAAGACTTAAGTACCAAATAAACCTTATGCAAATATGATTCTTGTCACCTCAGTTCCTTCTGTTATTCCTGTGCTTTTCATTCTGAGTACTGTTTTAATCTGGTCTATCAATATAACGGTTCAGTGAGGATTTGACCGATTGTTGACGTGATAAACAAAAAATGCTGCATATCAGATTTAATCTTCAAAAGTTGTTTTTCACGGTCTACCTTCTTATACAGACACACGTTTTTAAAAAATGGTTGCGTGGATGCAATCTTACATCAGATTATGACTGATTGTAATATATTTACACACACACAAAAGATAACAATCATGCTTAAGTTCTTTATTCTACCATTGTTTTTTTTTTAATCCACCACAGTTATTAACAAAAACTGCCAGTAAAATGAAAACCTGGTGTTCATTTATGTAGCACAAGTCAAAGTGTTGAACTTGTTGGGTCTTGATTCGTTATGTAGGGCTGCTCCGTGTCCTGGGGAGCCGTATCCTGCGACTCACGGAGCGGGCCAGTCGGTCCACAGCATCTCCCACAGTTCTGCTGTGCTCCTTTTGTAAAGGCAGACCTTCAATGTTGCCACTGTACCACATGACCCAGCCTGCCAAGGAAAACAGTACCAGCAGAACTCCTGAGTACACCAGCAGGTCCCCAAAGTCTCTGCCTTGGATCTCCAGTTGAGCAAAGACACCCAGAAGCAGAGACGTCACGCCCAACAGGTCCATCAACACGGCGAACACCAGGGCAAACTTACAGTGGGACAACCCATCATACTTCTGTACCATGGTTGCTCTGAAAGAGAGAGGAATCGGTCAAGAAGAGAACTCTGTGCAAGTCAATAAACCTGCCTAACAAACAGAAATCTAAATGTATGCTGGAAATGTTAGAGAAGCACAAACTGGCAACGGAGTGGTTTACTTGAACCTGGGTGAAATTAAAATGACATGAAATAACCAGGAAAACATACAAAATGAACTGTAATGAATACAAATAACATGTATTTGCATGATTTTCAAATGTACAGTGCAAGTGATGTGATGGAAAACAACCAGGACAGTTCGTTCAATATGGTTCAAAGACTCAACAAATTATCCACATAAAGTGATGACAAATTTACACATCATGGTAAAAATAACCACTGAATGATGTAAAACAGCAACATGACAGAAAAAAATATTATCAAAAACATTTAAATAAGACAAAAAAAAGAATGTGAGACAAAAACGTAACAAAACATAAATGCGAAATGAAGTGACCTCAACTGTAAAACTCATGACACAACATAAACATTAAGAAATAATAATAAACAACTACAAAAAGAAAGAGAAATTGTCACAAAATTGTTAAAATTAGGCATATATATATATATAAATATATATATAATGCCACAAAAACTGAATAAATAGTCAATAAACAAAGTGATCATAACTTGCCACAACCCCTTACCAAAAAGAATTAAACAGTATGCAAGTGTCCTTTAAGTACATCAATATTAAACTAAAAATATGAGTATGCTTTTAGTCTAGTATTTATGTACTTATCAGAGAGATACTTAACAAAGTTTATGTTACCTATACTATACAAAAGTCTACTTTACTTTGCTTATGTAAGTACTGTATACCTATGACATGTACTTCTTTAGGAGATAAACAGCTACAAAACGATGCCCAGAGTATATCTGTGTCACAAAGTCAAATTACACAAAAATTGAACAAACTGGAACACAAAAAGAGTTGTAATTTTAACAACATCCAGAGTTGGAGGTAAACCAACCTCACATTGTGGTTGTGGTTAGAGGGTTTTGTGTATCAGGGTATTTCAGTGTGTTAAAAGTATAAATTAATTACCTAGGAGCTTTTACGGTATATATTTGTCAAAAAAGTCTCCTGTACCCATAATTTTATTATATATGTATATCACAAAATAACTATATTGAAGAAGGTGCGAAAAGAACAATAGCACTGTTCCTTTAAAACAAACTTTTCACCTGTATAATCTGTACAAAACAGGGGCTTTATGTCTCACATGTTTTGCTTTGATCCTAAACAGTCAAAAACAGGTGCCACACCTGTCATGCACTTCATTTCATCACCATGGAACTTTTTTCTTTTGGGCAAAACTTACAAATCAATCAGGTTTATACAGGTTTTCATCAGTTTTAGGACAGATAAAACACCTACCCTTTGTGTGGCTGTAGAAATCCTAAACATTTATAACTGTGAAGATGGAGAGCGTTTCAAATCCGTTTGTTGTCGAGCGGAGAAGCCACCATTGCTGAAACCTGACACCTCCACACCTGTCTAACCTGTCCAGCAGGTGAGCACAACAGTGGCAATAACAGTCACTTTTTTTTTTTTTTTACAAAACCTTTATGACTTCAAATGGACAAAACAACACTAAGCAGTTATCGCAAAATGCCGAGATACTGACAGTTTTATAGCGCAAATCTGCGTGCATAATATTTATAATGACATTTTATTACAGAGCACGCCTATA
>JAVKLF010000042.1:7891414-7904873 GCA_034783495.1 Millerichthys robustus
TGTGTGTGTGTGTGTGTGTGTGTGTGTGTGTGTGTGTGTGTGTGTGTGTGTGTGTGTGTGTGTGTGTGGTGGGGGTGTGTCACTACACGCACGGATCCCATTATCCAGAACAGTTTCGTTTGGTTCACTCGAGCAGATTTTAGCTTTTAGAATTCAAGCTTTTAGATATTAGTATTTTCTTTTTTGTGAAACAGATCAAAAGGTTTTGTGGTATCATTAAGTTAGCAAGATCAAGTTTTATGATCATCTTATAGCTAACTTAAAAACATTTTTTCCAGCAAAAGAAGATGATAATTGTGTGAATGCTGAGTCAGCATTAATGTTTTTCTGATTTTATTTTTCTAGATTCGGTTGCAAGTCTTACTTTTGCCCAGTTTGTGCCATTTTAAGTACATGTGTATATTTGTATACACATGTATATGTTTAGTTTTTCTGCTAATATTTTACTACTTTTGGCTAACTTTTTGTTCCTTTTATCTAGGGTATTGTGGCTTTAGCTACATTTGTAGTACTTTTAGCTACTGTTCTGATTCTTTTAGCTTTAACAACTCATTCTTAGCTTCTTCAGCAAGTTTCAGCAGTCTTTTAGCATTCAACAAAAATGTAGTTTTACTATTTTAAATCACGTTATTGTTACTGTAATTGATCAATCTTTGATGTTTCATCTTCTGCAAGATTTTTTTTACTTTGTTTCCTGCTTTAAAAATATCTAAAAATAAAAAAGCAGAACAAGGCACATAGACAAAAACAAAACATAAACTGAAAACAGAGGTGATTGAAATTGTGGAGGGGAGAAAACTTTTTCTTTGCTTTTATTTGCAAATAATGATTTGTTTTTCATGAATTTTGACTTTAAGCTAGTTTTTATGTCCACCGATGTCTCATCTAATTTTGGTTGAGATGATTTTATGCTTTTGGGTTTTAACACCTTTAATTGTTTCATGGTTTTATTGACCAACGTTGGTTGTTTTTAAACGGGATATTAATGAAACTGATATGAGTTCATCAGCAGAAACACAGCAGATCAAATGCTGAAATATAGTTTTATGATAAATGTGGATGAATTTGGATTATTTTTTCTCTAACTCGAGTCTGTCCCGTCTCCTCCTGCCCTCTCCTCCTTTGTCCCCTGTGGTCTGTGTCCCTTTTTTCTATTTATAACCAGCCGGTGGAGGAATCCTATATTTTTAGTAACGATATCAATAGTCTGCAGCACACTCTGACCTTAGGGCGTGAGCACAAGTGAGAGAGTTATAAAAGAAAAAGATGAACATGAGAGATGGAGCAAAGATAGAAGCAAAAGGAGGAAGAGGAGGAGGAGGAGGAGGAGTACTGAAGAAAAAAGATCATGTCTCAGTGACAGAGTGATGTGCAGAACTCCTGTGAGACCTGAGAGTTCGGCTCATAGAAGCCGAAACAAACAAAGTCTGAGGAAAAAGGTTGGGAGTCAACATCAGATAAAAAAGGAGAACTTTTCTTTTTATTACAGGTTTAAGTTTCAGTGGCATAAATACTTTTCTAAATTAAATAACAAATCAGAGAATCAGGAAGCAACCACGTAAACTCTTTTTTTCCCCTCTTCACTCGTTTCAGTTTCACAGCAAACCATTTGCAGAGAGTTTTTTTTGTTTTGTTATTGAGTCACTTAACTGATCTGATCTATGAATCATTAAGGCATGAAAAGAAAACAGGAAGGAGTCAGATACTGGACCGAAAATGAGGAAAAGAGCAGACAAAGTAAAAAAAAAAACTATAAAGAACAACTGATGCAGACACTTTCAAAATATGACAAAAAGGAGCCTGGCTGTATAAACACAGCTAATGAAGTACAAACAGTTGGTGATCAAATACAGAGAAAAATAGATTAAATAAAGCCTGTCTTCTAGGATTAAAAATCGACAAAGTTGGGAAAATTGGGAATCATACATCCAACTCCCACTTTAACACTCCTGTGTAACGGTTCAGGAGTGAACCACCTGGTGAGTCCAACAAGAATCCCTGCATCAACAATAATTTGACAACACTTTAAAAAAAAAAACATGACATTAAAGCTCTAACTGTGCAGCACTGACAGCAGAGTAAAACCAAGAGGCTCAGAGGGCGGAGAGGAGAAGAGGAAGAAGAGAAAGAAGATGATGATGAAGAAGGGGGAGGTACAGAGCGGGAGAAGAAGTTGATGAGATTTTAATGTGAAGGTCAATTTGTTAGAACTCAGATCTCTACAGGGAGATTAGTCCCATCTTGGTGCTGGAGGGGATGGAGATGGTGGTGGGCGGGGCAGTCAGGAGGAGGAGGAGAAAGAGAGAGGCTGAGATGACTTTTGCTGCTTCGACAGCTCCAGCTGCACCGCAAACAGAGGGGGTCAGCATCTTCTCCGTATGAGAGATCGTCCTCCTCCCCCCCCACACACACCACCACCCCTGAGTGAGTATGTGTGAAAGTTAGGGCGTGACAAGGAGGTGTGCGGAGGAGACGAAGCAGGAGGCATTTCTCAGCAGCTTCACGCAGTTTCGCAGAAAAAGAGACACGTCACCATTCTGCTTTCATGAATTTTATCACTTGGTTTTATTTTGAATGCTATTTTGCCAGCTCATGAAAACAAAAACCTAAACTAACGGACACAGAAAAGAGCTGCTGATCGTCGTGTATTCCCACTCCGCTGAAAGGTCTGGTGAAGAGACGGTTGATTGCAACTCTAGCGAAGTTGAAATAACTTTTTATATAACTGGACACAACTGAAGGGGAAAAACGGATCTCGCCTTCGAACGGGATTTTATAAAACATCTCAAAACCGAGTCCTTAGTGTTTATCAGATTAAATGAAGGCGGTGGGACGTTGAAACCACCTGCTCTGTTCAGACAGAATGACAACACTGCTGGTGTTTTTTTCCACGTATTGAACAGTCCCATTGAGCTTAACTTCTAATTACTCCTAATCAATGCTGTGAGCACATCACTGCACTGTGAACAACTTTCTGCTATTCACCATTAAATCATTTAGTTTGGCTACTTTTTCAAGCTAATGAGCCTCTTTTTGATGAAAAGAAAAAACAAATAGTAAATGTATTATTTAATTTAGATAAACCTTTACATCTCCATCAATTTCACATCACCTGGTTTTATTATTTATTATATTTATTTTTATGCTATTTTGCAACTGCAAATAGAAGCAGTAGCTAGCTGTAGCTTTTCCTGTGCAGCCTGGGGCAACTTTAGCATGATTTGAATAAGCAAATAATGCAAAACTGATCATGGTGTAAAGGTTTATTAAATAGTAGAGATGGTGGGATAAATTCTATTTGTAGATGTGTCGCATCAGCAAATAGTATTGAATCAAATCACAAGTTGCATAAGGATTTCCACTCCCACTGAAACTGCTTTGAAATTATGAGCCTGAAGTTCTTTAAACTTGGCAGCAGCAGCAGCATCACTCTGGCTCGATATTCTGGTCTAAATTTAACGGTTCATTTTTAAGCAGATGTTGCTGAAAGAACTTGCTACAACAGGTAAGACCGTAACTGTTCAGAACCTTTCCACAGAACTCCAAAGATACAAACTCTCTCTTTAACACGAGGACTCCCTTCCAGTGATGACAGAACCAAAGCGTGGAGGGGGTGGGGGGTGGAGGCAGCGCTGCTGCCTACAGTCGCACTGAGCCCACTGTGTCGTTAACGCTGCTCAGTGAGTCAGCCGACATCGCTGTTCTGACGTTAAACTGAAAGGTCGAGCCGGGCCACAGCCTTCTGGGTGTTTTTTTCACTACGCCCCTATTGAAATATAACTAAACAAATAAAACAAAAACATACCACCTCACTCAGCTTGCTTCGTAGTCAAAGTGCCATTCAATCAGAATTAACAGCATGAAACATTTCAGAGTGGCTGAATTGTTTGGATGGAAACACTTAACTCGACAAATCTTTAAAAGTCTATTTTTTTTTTATACAGCAGCTGTAAGAGTGAAGTCCTCACTGGTTACTAACAGCTTTAAGTTCAAGTCTGTGCTAAAAAAAACTACCTGCATGCAAAAAGAGTCATACTTCAGGTTGATTCTACAAGACTCGTATCTTAATAGACATCTTATAAAAACTAATTCAGAACTTTGTCTTTGCACTGTGGATACACGTGTGTAATTAACACATATTTAAAGTAAAAAAAAAACAATACCGTAGGGTCTGGGCATTTTCACGTAAACGCCAGAATTTGGTTCTGAGACACTTGCTGCTCGTTCTTGTGCTCAAATTCTAGAGAACAACGAGACATTCAGAGGAGGACGTCTGAGAGCGGCTTTCAAATGGAGGTAAGAGGTGAGGGGGCAAACTCTGGGTTGAGGAAGGAGAAACCCTGGAAGTCCTCCTGGTTGATGACAGCGAGTACGTCTGGATCGGAAGGCGTGAGGACCGATGGAGCGGCTGTGAAGAACTTGTCGAAGTTCTCCCCTTTCCTCCCGCCCTGACGGAGAAAAGGCATAAACATTCATTATCCATATTAGAGCATATGGTCACACCCACAGAAAACAGTTTATTACCTTCCACCTACAGCTTTTTAACAAAATGTGCATAAAAGGATTCGGACCACTGATATCTCTGCCTACTCACACCCTCGTTTTCTTTTTATGGAACCGCACATTTTTAAGAAGAATGCTGCTCACACATCTTCCAGCACCTCCTTAACACCACATGACAGCCGATCTGCCGGATGACACGAATCTCATTTGGCTAATGGGCTCGGCCTCTAACCCCCGAGCTCGGTCCGCTCTCCCTTGGCACGCTTCATCACTGGCGGGCTGGGCAGCAAACTAGCGAGTGGCAGACTAATGATGACACGCATTTGCATATGGAGGAGTAAAAAAAACAGCTCCGGGTTCAAAGGTCCTGTCTGTTATGTCTGGACTTTCTGCTGCGGAGGACTCGGAGCCCATCAGAAGCAGCTCAGGTGATGAAAGGCAGAAAACGGCGATGATTAGGTGAGAGAGGAGCGAGAAAGGGAGAGCAGAGGAGAAAATGGAAAGTGTCGACGCGGAAGTCAGAGAAAGAGAAGACAGATGTTGGAAAGCGCAAATGAAGACAGAAAGACGGGAACAAAAACTGACAGTTCTGGGCTTGAACGGCGGCTGGATCTCCAGTCTCTCCAGGCGGTCCCAGTCGATCCAGTGGAAGAACAGATGATCCTTGATGTCTCTTTCTGCATCCTCTCCTCCACCAAGACGCTTCCCCGGGTGCTTCGTCAGGAGCTACCGTAAACATGAGAAATGTGTCACAGAATAAAATTTACTGCAACTTAACACAAGTTATTAACTGTTTAAACACCCGTTTTTACATAGATACAGCTTGATTTTGTTTTCAGCTTAATTGAACAATTTTTAAAAACATTTTGTAAAATCCAATTATTTAATTCTTTAAGACAGTTTTCTAACAAGATTAAACTCAGTTCATATTTAATTTCTAGTAACAGCAAGCCAATGAGACATTTTAAAAAACAAACAAACTATTTTTTTGAAGCTTGGAGGCAACACTTCCTCATTACAATTCATGTTTTTGTTCTCATTCTAAAGCTGCAGCTACTTAATGTGTATTATAGCTTAGTTTAGGATTAGGACCAGATGCTGGAGGGAACAGTGAGCCTCGCTTTGCCAAGTGATAATGAAATTTATACGTACAGCACTCAAAACAAAACTACAGATTGCTGTTTCACTGCAAGAGAGTTTGTCAGTTGATGTTCAGCTTTGATTAATCAAATACAAAAAACAGGCCGCAGGAAAAACAGACAGTTTATGGTGGGTGTTGTTTTGATGGATTTTTATTATTTTTTTTGGTCAGTGATAAATTAAGAAAATAGGCTTCCAGCTCTGGCATAAAATTAAAATTAAAGATTTGGGAGTGCAGTCCATTTTCTAATCCAAATTACATAAACAAATTTGCATAAATCCAAAAACGCTGAACTGCTCTTATACAGTGGTGTTGTCTGTGGAGAGTTACAGTGTGATACAATACAGTATAATATACTTCAAACCAATAGCTGCCTTCACAAAAAGTTCATAATTAAATAAACTATTAAAACAGTTTAAAAAAATACAAATGTAATCTGCGTATAAAACACATTGACAATATAAAACCGTTTTAATTCTGAACAGATAAATATCTGTAGAAACAAAAAGAAAAAGGAAAGGATGACAGTTGTGTGAGTCTTATTGGAAACTGTTCAAACTTTTTAAATGTGCCAAATGGAATTTCAATTCATTTTCTGATAGAAATGTGTCCTAAATGTCCGTGGGCTAAAAGTTAAATGTAAGAAGGGGGAAAAAGGGACGTACTCCTTTGCAGATAGCAACCGCTTCACGCGAGAGACCTTTTGGGTATGAGACGCTCTGCTCCATGATGGACTGAAACAGCTCTTCTTCATCAATACCATCAAATGGTGGCTTTAAGGAAACATATAACATTTTATTTAAGTAAAAATAAAACAGAGGAAGACGTAACGTAAAGCATAATGAATTATTAGTTTCAAAAGGTTTCTGAAGTGATTACTAAAATACTGGATGCTGTTTTAAAAAGATAAAGTTGGGTTACCTGTCCTGCCAGCATTTCATACAGCAGAACTCCATAAGACCACCAGTCCACTGCTTTATTATAAGGCTGATAAGCCACAATCTGAAAAGGTATGGAGAGGAAACGTAAGGAGATCACAGGAAGGAATAGCAGGGCAAAGAGAAGGAGACAGAGTGAAGAAAAGCAGAATGATCAGAAACAGCAGGACTGAACCGGAGAACAGAAAGCAGCGAGGAGAGGAAACGTATTGTTGAGAGATGATTTGTGTTTAATTATATTGTATTGCTTCCCAAATGGTAGATGTAGCAGAATCAATGGGTGTTTATATAAGACAGTCAATACCTGCGGGGCTCCATAGTGAGGTTTATAATATCAAAGATAAATGTAACAGTTGGGTTCTCCCTCTGTCTCTCTGTTCTGTACTAGTAGATGACAAGACCACCATCCAACCATGCACCGTTCTCGGGTTATTCACGAAGACAAACATCAAACGTGTTGAGACAAGAGCAGGCTCTGGAAGCAGAAAGGAAGCTGTGCAAAAGCAACAACCTTCCACTGTTTCAATGATTTCTCAGTCAAGTTCTCGTTTCTTTAGACAGTTTGGATGAAATCCTAAAGTATTCGTTCAAGATGTTCCAGTCAGACACATTATAATGGATCTTGACATGAAAGTTAGACAAATATTTTATTATCTGAAGCTACTTTTGGGAAAAGTGACAAATTTACAACCTATTTTGAAGTCAGAATTATTTAAGAATAAAATCTTAGAGAACAGCACAGGAGACTGCAGTTGGAGGGTGGTTGCAGAATAAAACACCAGAGCTTTTTCTGATAATAAGTTTCACATTAAATTTACTCTAATAAACCTCAAATGATAAAATAGTTATCTGCTTTTGTCCCGTTGCACATGGGGAGCAGTGGGCCGCCATCTAAGGTGCTGAAGGAGCAGCTGGGGGTCAATGTTGATATTTTTATTGGATGATGCAGATATTTAAAGCAGACGCGCCTGAAGTACCAATTCTGTGAAAAATCGCCTTTTGACAAAGTCAGCCAAAGTTAAACTTTTGCCTGTTCATAAACAGTGAATAAAATACAAAGACAATTAGTCCTGACTTCCTGTTGGTGCTGCCGGCTGTGAAACAGTGAGATTATGTGAACTCACGGCTTCACTGTGAAGCAGGAAACATAAAGTAGTTTCCTTTTTTCTTCTTTCTCCTAAATAATTGGAACTTTGAATGGCACCCACTTGACTCGACAAATCGGGGCAGCAGAGCCGAACATTAATTTCAAACTGAATTGAAACTTTTTAGCAGATATGAATTCTTTATCAGTTACAATGGAAACCCATTTGAAACGAACCCCTTAAAGGTTAGAAGAACAAATTGAGTAAAACTAAATCCTTAAATGTAGCAGTCAGCAGCTTTTGTCGCATGACAGTAAGAGGCGAAACGCAGGTGATGATGTCTTTGCCATGCCTTCGTTTACATGTGTCTGTCTGTTAGCAAAATATATCCTAAACGAATTGATGAATTTTAATGAAACGTGCAGGAAGTGATCACTGAATGTACATTTACAACTGATTAGGATTTGAAGACAAGCTGAATCAAGAAGGCTGTCACAGACAATTAATTTAAAAAACAGAAAAAAAGACTATAACTCGGTGTATTTTACAGATATCTTTGTTGAGCATTTGCCATAGACTAAAAGCAGTCAACTCTATCAGTCTGTTAGCAAAATACATTTTAAAAAGCTATGCAGATTGACTCGAAACCTTTGGGAAATAGTGAATGGGTGAACATCTACAACTGATTAACTGATTAAGTTTTAGAGTCATCCCAACTAAAGATGTCCGTCACAACTAACTGACCTAAAACACACAAAAAATGCTAAAACTTAGAATAAAACTTAGAGGCTAAAAATATTTCATAAATATTGTGCTAAAATGTGCCGTATCTAAGTACATTTTTATTTAAAACTTTAATTGTTGGAGTTGAATAACTCATAAACCACAGTGTATTCTTCTATTCAACTTTAAGTTTTCAGCTCCAGAGGAAGAATAGTAAAATCAGAATCACAAGGACTCGGAAGGACAACAGCATTTCTACGCAACACTGGAACGACACAGGCCCACACTCCTGATAATTGAAATGTGAGGTTAATTAGCTTAAAATGCTGACAAGGTCAGAGACGACAGAGCAGACGAGAAGAGCTGCAGTTTGCCACTTAATGAAGAAACAGGTCGAGCAAGAGCAGGAAGGTGAAATGAAAGGAAACAAATAAGGGTTGTTTCAGGAGTGATTGTGGACCAGAGAGTGAGTTCAGAGGTCAAAGTACCTCAGGGGCAATGTAGTCAGGAGTGCCACAGAACGTGCGCGTGGTGTCGCCCTCGAACATGCCCTCCCTGCACATCCCGAAGTCAGCAATCTTTATGTGGCCGTCGCTGTCGAGCAGCACATTATCCAGCTTCAGATCTCTGAGAAAGAGGGAGATAAATCACACGTGCGTTAATCATCCTGATAGATAACGTCTTTATTAATCATTAGCTACAAAAGACATGATTAGTCTGAGTCGTGTCTCCGGATGACGTCCGGACCGTTTCAAAGAGCTCTACCTGTAGATGATGCCTTTGCTGTGAAGGAAGAAGAGTCCAACAGCTATCTCTGCTGCATAAAACCTAAAAGGAGGCGGATAAGGGAATCTCACTGTTTGGTTGATTTGTCTTTCAGAGAAAAAAAAATGACCGAAAGGTTTTCACTAACTCAAAAGAAGATGATGAGAGGAGGGAGCGCTTGGGAGGGTGATGAAAGTGGAGAGCAACCAAAAAGATGAAAGAAAGAAAAATGAAGAAAGAGAAACGAAAACGTGGAGCAGGGTAAGAATTAGTTTTAGATGAATGATGAAGGATTATTGATTAGATGAACAGCCCGGGGGGAGGAGGTGGGCTGGTTGATGAAAAGATGAGATTAGAATGAAGAGAAAGTTACAGGAAAGAAAAGAGGGCTGGTGCTCGAGCCGATGACTTTTTATGAATCACCAGGTGAAATGAACAAAGAGATGACTGTGCATGTAAATGGATGGGAGGATAAAAAAAACTGAACGGGCTATGAGACTTTTGTAGATTTGCAGATGAAGGCGGTGATCAAAGGCAATTTTTGTCTGCCTCCGTACGCTGCATGAGGCTCTTTGAACTTCCCAACTTGCTGAATGTGAAACATCAGGTCTCCACCGTTGACGTATTCCATCACATAATACAGCCGGTCCTGCAGAAACAAAACACACGCAGATGGACAAACTCTCCTCAAATCATCACCAGCCCTGTTAACATTCACTATTTAGGAAGAAGGACATTTTTAAAGGAAGCAAAAGCAACTGGAAAAATGCTGAGCGCTAAAGTTGCTGAAGAAGCTGAAACTAAAGTGTCTAACTATAAATTTAATGGAGCAAAACACCGGCTAAGAGAAAAGAAAAGCCTACTGAAAGACACATGTAGTAAAACACTAGCTAAAAGGCAGAAGTAGTAATATGTGAGCTAAAAGTGTCCTAGCACAAGTTAAAGACTAAACAAAGCAAAAGGTTTAGCTAAAAGTAGCTTGAAGCTAAAAGCAGCAAAACAGTCTATCTGAAAGTAGCAAAACAACAGAAAAAGAAAATAGCTAAAAGTAGCACCATTTATAAGTTAACAAATAGAAAAAGTCTACCAAAACGCTAAAAGTACCATAAAGACATAAAAATAGAGCATGTGTGCTGAAGCAGATTTTAAAGAGAAGGATTTTGAAAGAAATGAAATCCTAATGTATCTTTATAGATAAAACTTTTGCAAAAAAAAAAAAATTTAAATATCCTGAAAAGTAAAAAAGCTGCAACACCCAAGCATCTTAGCAGCCATCCCCTGAATGAGCTGAACATTTTGATACATAAGTGGCTAAAAGAGTGCAAAAGTTAAATTTCCTAAACGGTCCAGAAAAATCAAAACAAAAAAATACAGAAAAATAATAGTGTCATGGCTGCTTTCGTGCAAAAAAAATGTTTTAAACAGCCCATAGAACAGCTCTTACACATTACAGCAAACAGGCTTAAATCGGAGGCAACCGGACTTAGATCAGTCCGGTTGCCTCCGATTTAAGCCTGTTTGCTGTTACGATGACCCGGATAACTGAGAATTTGCACTGGCTTTTACACACTCTCAAAAAAATGCCACGAACAGTGTATGAACTGTTTAATAACGCTGGGATGATTTCTTTAGGACCTGTAATCATTTCCCACACCTCAGTCTGGAAGGCTGAATAGAGCGATGTGAGAAAGTGAGGGCGAGAGGGGAGCCCCAGAACCCTCCGCTCTACCAAAGCGCTCTCCGTGTCCTCGTCCTGGAAGAGAACGTCTTTTTTCAGCACTTTTATGGCAAACAGACGTTCGCTGCCTCGCTCCTCTGCCAGCAGCACCTGAGCAGAAACAGAGAGCAGACAGCCAGAGACAGTTACCTGAGCGCCACGTCAACCGGGAGCAACGTAGCAGCTGCTGTATGGTTTGAACCGCACAGATCCAGAAGCAAACGCTGCATCGACTGTTTGACATGAAGTACAGAAAGCAGTTTGCACGTCCAAATTCACTTTTCACTCTTCAGTCTCAGGTGACGGTATTCTCTGTATCAAACAAGCCCTGGTGTTATTTCTTGTCCTTTAAAAGAAAAACAGACTTTCACTGAAGTTTCAACCTCTCCAGACTGAAGTCAATCGTTAATACAACACTGACAGTTCTGGGAGGTTTTTTTAGGTCATCGTGTGATAAATGACAAGGTGGTCTAGTTTAGGGCTACAGGCTAATTTTTCTTAATAGGAAAAATTTGTGACATCATTAATATTGCAACAATATAGGTTGGGACAAACTGCTATTCTGCTCTTGCCTCACCGTTGCTCCAGTCGTCATGGTTACCTAAAGACGGCGTGGACAGCAAAGCTAGAGATAGTCTGTTGGATCTCGATCTTCTACCACTTATCCGTAGTCTGGTTTGGGTGAAACTAGTTCTATTGTTTCAACAAATCAAAGTGATCCTGATGCACCAATGAATGAATTTATAACCACTTAGTCTAAAAAAATCATGTTCTGTGGGATGTCCCTAAATGTGTTGGTGTTTAGAGTTAGTATCGTGAATGACCCCGCCTTTCACAATACTAGACTAACATGCAGGTACAAATTTGTGCTAAAGTCTGAGCTTCATTTTGTCCTCTGGTAATATCATAAAGGTAAAGAAGGAAAAGCAGATGAAACTCAATTGAAGATGCTTATTAATTAGTGATATTAATTTCGATGTTAGAGGATTTAAATTGCCCACATGCTTTATCATACAAGGCAAGACTTCTACAGAGTCTTATAAATATTCCCTACTTTTTGTCTCAACAATATTCAGCTAACAAAAACAACAATAATGCAAAAAAAATTTTTTTTCTTCACAGGGACAAAAACACATTTATCACTGTCACCATGAGATGATCAAACAGCTGAATGTAATGTTTATTCAAAGCCGATTCAAGTCTGAAATTTCCCAGAAACATTAACGTTGTTAAAAAAAAATAAAAAATAAAAAAGCAAAGCAGCTCTCAGGTTATTATCAGACATTAAAAACACATTTGAATAACATTTCCACCGTCCTGTAAATACCGTCTGCTTGTGGGTAGCTCTGACTGCTAATGGCGCTCTAATGTGCCACAATCAGAGCCACACAATACAAGTTTTACTGAGGCGGTTCGGTCAAGACCACCAGAATGTGCTGACAACAACACTGCTGAAAACTACTCTGCCAGCCCACAGTGCTACACTCTGATGGTGCCTGGCTATTGAAGATAAAGAATCTCATTTTACTTTCAAATAGTGCTGAATAGTAGAGAAAATTACACTTTTTCATACTTTATAAATCAATGTGACTGCAGAAAATGGGCTCCTGAAGAACATTATGTTTGCTGCTGCTGCTGAAACGCCAGTCAATGAGAGAAACCCGACGGGTCTCTTTGATTACGCCTCCCGCTCAGGATTTCATACCAACTCACGTGAAAGTTGCACTCATAACCCGTCAGACCTCAGCAAATCCCAGCAACATGTACCTTTTTCCCTTCATTTCCACTGCTGGGATCCTATTTTCATTCAACGGTTTTGTCACTTTCTAGAGCTCGATAATCCTCCATGGTTTCTCTCTGTCTCTGTCGGTTTTATTCTCACTTTCCTTCACTCGGCAGCCCCAGGGTCCAGCTCCCCCCCACCCCATATCTTATGTAAGCTGAGTCTATTTCTCCTGTCCTTTGAGGACTCTCCTCTGATAGTTATGAAACAACACAGGGGGATTTCAAGAAGGAGGACTCAACCCACCCCTCCCCTGTCTTCATTATTTTTTATCTGCTGGGGAATTAAAAAAATAATGGAAAGTAGAGTATCCCTTGAAATGAACACCTATCGGAGAGCTGACTGGGTGACAGGTAGGATTAAAAAAAAGGCAGCTTGAGTTCATACAAAAAAATTGAAGATCAAGCATTCCTTCAAGGAATCATCCACCAGAGTTTCATGAGTTTCAAATTAAGGTCTTAGGATAGGAAACAACATAGCTTGGTCAAACCCTGAAAACACTGCAATGTCCAGTCTCATGCGACTTTGCAAGATGTTACACTCAGTAATGAGGTAAAGAAAATATATTTAAACAATAACATTGACTGAGCTGTAGCCATTTTTGTGTTTTCCGGGGTCAGTCGGCTGTGCTCTGGCAGCCACCTTAAATTAGGCTGGCAAAAAAAAATAATCTGTTATTGTCTGGACATTTTTTTATTAATATCTGCTCAGTTTGTGAGATATTTTGGTAACAGACACACACACACACACACACACACACACACACACACACACACACACACACACACACACACACACACACAC